>PVKP010008100.1:0-17160 GCA_004027715.1 Plecturocebus donacophilus | reverse complement strand
CTTGGGAAGCTGAGATGGGAGGATCATTTGAATCCAGCAGTTCCAGACCAGCCTGGGCAACATGGCAAAACCCTGTCTCTACACACAAAAAATATATATGCAAAAAATCAGCCAGGGGCCGGGTGCGGTGGCTCACCCCTGTAATTCCAGCACTTTGAGAGGCTGAAGCAGGTGGATCACAAGGTCAGGAGTTTGAGACCAGCCTGGCCAACATGGTGAAACCCCATCCCTACTAAAGACACAAAAAATTAGCTGGGCGTGGTGGTGCGTGCCTGTAATCCCAGCTACTGGGGAGGCTGAGGCAGGAGAATTGCTTGAACTGGGAGACAGAAGGTTGTGGTGAGCTGAGATCACACCGTTGCACTCCAGCCTGGATGACAGGGCAAGACTCTATCTCAAAAAAAGAAAATACTAACCAGGCATGGTGGCACGCACCTGTAGTCCCAGCTACTCAGGAGGCTGAGGTGGGAGGATCAAGTAAGGCTGGGAGGCAGAGGTTGCAGTGAGCCAAGATCGTACCACCACACTTTACCCTGGGCAACAGAGTGAGACATTGTCTCAAAAAAAAAAAAAAAAAAAAAAAAAACCTGTAATTTTCATGTAGAGGCAATTGCTGGACATTTTAGTGTATATTCTTTCAAATTTTTTTCTGTATGTACACTCATACCTTCTTGTTTGCTTTATTTTCTTAGAAAAATTCCATCTTATTATACAAACCTTTTTCTTGGATAAGCATTTCATTTGTGTGTGCATGCACGTGTGTATCACTTCAAATAACAACACAGTGTTCTCTTCATCATGAGCTGTGTAACGAGTCTCCTAGGGTGTTTTAAATTGCAGTTATTCTAGTTTTTATTATTTTATTTTATTTTTTACAGTCATAGTGCTCCAAATCATATTCTTTACCCCATACCTTTACACAGCTGTGTAATATTTCCTCAGGATGAATTTCTAAAGAATTGCTGGTAAAAACTTGCATGTTTTTAAGGTTTCGATAATCATTTCTAATACTGGACCCACCATTACTCCCTTTCCCCCATCTTCACACCGGGTGTTGTCGATCTTTTTCATCTTTACCAAAGAAGCATTTTATTGTCATATTTATATCTTTGATTACTGTGTAAATAGAACAATTTTTCTTGTCTTTGGCTGGATTTTTTTTGTTGTTTGTTGTTTTGTTGTTTGTTTGTTCCAGGCTGGAGTGCAGTGGCGCAATCTCGGCTCACTGCAACCTCCGCCTCCCAGGTTCAAGTGATTCTCCTGCCTCAACCTCCCAAGTAGCTGGGACTACAGGCACATGCCACCACACCCAGCTAATTTTTGTATTTTTAGTAGAGACAGGGTTTCACTATGTTGGCCAGGGTGGTCTTGATCTCTTGACCACCTTGGCCTCCCAAAGTGCTGGGATTACAGGTGTGAGCCACCACGCCCAGCCTGGTTTTTTGTTGTTGTTGTTTTTAATTCTGTTACTATTTGCTGTTTCCTTTGCTTGTGTTTGAATGAGAACATTAATTCTTTTCTTTTTTATTTGAAACAACTCTTGATATAATAAGGAGTGAATGTTTTATTGTTGCATGTAGTTTGCTTCATTTTGTCTTTTGCTTTTTAACTTTGCCGAGGTTATTTTATGCCATCTAAAATTGTTGTGCAGTCACATCAGCATTTCCCTTTATGGTTTTTACTTTTGGTGAGATACTTAGAAATTTTGTCCTACCCCAAGTCTAAAAGCATCTATATTTACTTTTTTGGGAATTTTTATGGTTTCGTTTTCTTTTACCTAATTTTTAAGACCTTTAGAATTTATGGTTTGTGATATAGCTCCAATTTTGAGGGTTTTTTTTTTTTAATTAACTGTACCATCCAACAAGTTATAATTGAGCTAATTCTCAATTGCACATGCATAATTATTGCATAGTAAAGCACATGAATATCTAAAAATTATTTTAGACAATAGCTTCAGTCTTTACCTCTGACAAATATTTCCCACTGTAATAGCCAGCAGATAGTAAAGTTAAAACAAAGTGATAACCAGATTCTTTGCAAGTAGTTTTCTAAGACCCCATCCATCGATCCTGTGAAATAAGATAGAAGATGTTTCCCTTGAATAACCTCCTCCTGTTGATAACTTAAATTTTCATGCTTATTTTTGCCTGCAGTCATATTGATCACAACTCTCTTTTTTTCTTCCTGTCCTCCTTTCTCCTCCCCCTCTTCTTCCTGCACCCCAAATTAACTCCATTAACCAACAACTGAAAATGCCTGGGTTGTCCTCACACCTCCTGACCTAAAATTGTAATTCTTTCACTTGCTCTGTTTCTTCTCTTTTCTTTTTTTCTGTTTTCATTGATATTCCATATTCCTCTCACCTGTCCTTCATCCCTTCCCACATCATAAAGCATATTACTATGCTACTTTTTTTGGGGGCGGGGAGCTATAATTTTTATTGGACAGAAAAATACACTAAAAGTATCATGTCATCTGGAAAATTACTACTTTCAGGATCAGCTTTTGTTTCTTAGTTTGAATTTGAACACAGTTTATTTTAATAGTCATCAGGTACCTATTAAATGCCAATTGTCATGTTAAACACTGGGGATACAGAAATGAAAAAGGCTTTTTGTTCCTTTGAGGAACTACCAATACAGCAGGGGTAACAAGTACATGTACAAACTATTCAAATCAGTTTTTAGCCTTATGAAATTGGATCAGTTTCTTTCAGTGTTCAGTATATTTTAGGAAAGAATGAATATTCTGCATTTATTGAAGATTTTTTAAAATGTCCATTGAGTTAATTTCATTATTCATATTTAAACCTATATATTTGCTGGTTTTTTGACTGCTTATTCTGTCAATTATGCAGGGAGATAAATATGCCTACATCTCTGGCTATGACTGTGGATTCGTCTGTTTTTTACTGTTCTGTCAGTTTTTGCTTTATATATTTTACAGATATGTTATTGGGTACATACAAATTTAAACTTTTAAAGCTTCCTGGCAGCTTGGAACCTTTTATCATCATGAAGTAGCCTTTATCATCACTTGTGGTTCTTGCCTTAAAGTCTGTTTTGTGTGGTATTACTTTTCTTTGTATTTCTATACATCTTATTATAGCCTCTCACTTTCAGCCCTTCTATTGCTAGATGCATCTCTGGGCATTAGAATATATTGGATTTCGCTGTTTCATACAGCCGGACAACTGAATCACTTAGACCATTTATATGGTATAATCATTGATACTTTGAGATTAGAATCTACCTTATTATTTGTACTACTTACCTTACTGCTCAGTGTTTTTGGTTTTTTTTCTCTCTCTTTCCTTTTATCAGATCGAAGTTTTTTTTTTTCTGATCATTCCATTTTCTTCATACTATACTTTGTAATTTTTACATGGTTACCCTAGAAATTACCATACTTTAAAGTTATTCACTACCTTTACACTGCATTTTATATAATAGAGGGACATTAAAATACTTTAGCTCTGTTTACCCATTACTGGCTTACATATTACTATGTTGTGTAATGAATTATGTAAGCATTTGCAAGATCTGCATAACTCAGTGAACCAGTATTTTCCAAATGACCAATTACATTATAAAATTATGCATGGGTAAATTTTGTATTCAAAGTGCTAAACAGAGCAATAAATTTTAATGTAACAGAGTATAAATGCCTATTGATATGGTTTCAGATTACACATTGCAACTATAACTTATAAGAAACTATCACTTGTTACATTTAATGCAGCATTAAAGACGAACTTACACTGTTATCCGAAAAGTCTTTTAAAATAGTTCTCCCTTCTCTAGTTACATATGTCTACATTAAAGAGATTTGCAAAAATATAAAACAATGCCAGTCTTGGCCAGGCACAGTGGCATACCCTTATAATCCCAGCTACTCGGTAGGCTGAGGCAGGAGAATTGCTTGAGCCCAGGAATTCAAGATCAGCCTGGGCAACAGAGAAAGACACCATTCTCAAAGAAAAAAGAACCAAAACATTGGCAGTCATTACCAAATTTTTGTCTTGTAAAATCTGTTATAACATATAATGGGTTCACTATTGTCACTTTTAAATGAATTACTAAATATTTTTAAACTTTACAGTTTTTATTTATTTATTTATTTATTTATTTATTTATTTATGTATTGAGACAAATTCTTGCTCTGTTGCCCAGCCTGGGGTGCAGTGGTGTGATCTCGGCCCACTGCAACCTCTGCCTCCCAGGTTCTAGTGATTCTCCTGCCTTAGCCTCTGGAGTAGCTGGGACTACAGGCCTGTGCCACCACAAGTGTCTAATTTGTTGTATTTTTAATAGAGATGGGGTTTCACCATGTTGGCCAGGCTAGTCTTGAACTCCTGGCCTCAAGCAATCCACCCACCTCAGCCTCCCAAAATACTGGGATTACAGGCATGAGCCACTGTGCCTGGTCCAGTATTATTTTTAGTATGGTAAATATTGACAGACATCGTGCATATTTTTTAAGTTCTTAATAAAGTTTAAGAATTTAAAGGGGTCCTAGGATCAAAAATTTGAGAATTGTTGCTTTATAATTTTTTTTTTTATTAAGTGTCTGCTGGTAGCAAATTCTTACATTTTGCCTGCCTGTAAATGTCTTTGTTTCATCTTTATTCTTGAAAGATGTTTTCAAAGACACAATTTATTTTTCTTTAGCACATTGAAGATATTATTCCACTATCTTCTAGATTTCATTGCTAATTAAGAAATCAGCTGTCATCTGTTTCTTCTTTGAAGGGAACAGTCCTTTTTTCCTCCTGGCTGCCTTTCAGATTTTTCCTCTGTGCCTATGATGTTTTATAGCTTCACTTTGATGTGTCTAGATACAGATTTACTTTTATTTATCTTGCCTGGGGTTTGTTGGGCTTCATAAATCTGTGGATTGGTATCTTTCATCAGTTCTGTGAAAGTCTCAGGCATTGTTTGTTAACATTTGTCTCTGCCCCATTCTTCCTCTAGAATTATGATCAAACATGTACTAATTAGACCTTTTTATTATATTCTCTTTGCTTCTCAGGCTATGCTCTGGAAATTTATTTTGTCCTAATACTCAGTTTATAGTTCTGTCTTAAGTTGTTGCCAATCTGCTATTAAATCCCTCCATTGAATTTTAAATCTCAGTTACTGTATTTTTTAATTTATAGAAGGTCTGCTTGGTTCTTTTCAAATTCACTAGATCAAGTCACTTTGTGACTTCCTACCACCTATATTTCCAACCTTGGCCTTTTATTATTTTTTTTAATGTTGTAAGTGGAATTGTTTTATAGTTGGTAATTCTCCTATCTGTGGTCTTTGTGAGTCTCTTCGTACTAGCTATTATTATTTCTTCCAGTTTTCCCTGATCCCACCTTACCTATTCATAGGTTTGATTATCTTTGATTATGTGCTGCTTATTTTTTAAAAAAAGATAATTATCTGTATTAATAATATGAGACTTAGATTTTAAGATACTTCACCTCAGGATTGTTGTGTGTGAGCACATTGCAAGTCAAGATTACTTTAAATGTAAAGTATCCTAGAACACCAGAGGTGAAAATTCATGAGATTCTGATTAATCTTTACCTTCTGGGTAGAGCCCTTTGGGGATCCTTAGTGTCAGGAGGGAGCTCTGTTAGACTTTCCACTTCGGGCAGGTCCTGTGCTTGGACATTTCTCCTCTTCATCATGACCAAAGATCAGACTTCCCTAATTCATAAATGCCCTCGGAGTAAAACGTCTGTGTTCTGCTTACCTCTCAGGGTCTCCGCTTTTTCCCTTAGCTTTGGTTCCAAAACTTGTGTGTTAAACCATATGGGAAACTGCCTCTAGAAATAGCATTTAAAAAATTTAAGTCTAACCATAAAAACAGAGAATGCTTACCCTCTGGATATAAATGCTATAGCAATAACTTTGAACTCCTACATTACATGCCTTATATGTAAGGCAAACCTCATTTAGTACACATTGAGGTGTCATATACTTACTAAGATCACAGGCTCTAAAATCAGACTGCCTTGTTTAAAGCCTGGCCTTGCCCTGTAGTAGTAGCCTGTGTTAATTTATGCAAGATACTTAATCTCTCTATGCCTTGGTTTCTTCATTTACAAAAGTAGAATAATAGCTTGCCTTATGTGGTCATTATGGAAAACAAATGAGCTGAAGCAAGTAAACATTTAGTACCGTGCCTGGCTCACAATCGGCTTTCAAGTGCTTAGGACAGTCAGACATATAGTAAGTGCTCAATAAATACAATAAATAGTCACTAGTTATTATGTTAAGCATTTATCAAGTGTCTGCTGCACCAACAGGCCTGTGTTAAGTTCTCTTGATCTTTGTCTGTCTTCAATTTAGGAAGGTGATTGCCCTTGCAGGAAACAAATAGAGAACAATTAGACAGCCGTAATGAAATTATTTGCTGAAATAATGGTGCAGTTTTTGACGTAACTTAATATTTGATAAATTTATTATCGGAATAACAAAGAGTACCTTGTGGTGAAAGTGGTTTCTAAAGTAGGATTGTAAGGACGTGGAGCCGTGCAGGCTGGCAGCAGTGAGACCAGAGGCTGTCATGAGCAACAGTTGTGAACATGACACGCCCAGCCGGCACCTCCCACCTGGATGCAGTTTTTAAAGTGTTTCTCCATATTGAGGTTCTCACTACAACCCTCTGAGGCAGCCATTGATGAGAAAAGCATGGCCTAAACAATTGTGTGGAATAGTAGAAAGAGACAGGCTGGGACAGTCCACAGGCTGGCGATTCCTGAGATGAGGATGGGCACATTCCACGGACCAGAAACTTTATTTCTAGGAATGGGACTTCGAGAAATCCTTGAACAGTTCTATTTATGAGTCAGTGTGTAAATTTACAAGTGATCGTGTCCTACTTTCAGTAGGATGATGGACAGAAACCTTTGGCTTACTAATACGTGGAACACAATATAGCAATTAGAATAAATAATGTAGATCTATATGTGTCAACGTGGATAAATTAAGAGACATAAAACTAAGTGGAAAAAGCTCGTTGCAGAGGATAACTAGAGTGTGACATTGTGTGTATAAAAGTTAAAAGACAGCAAATGGTAATGCAATATGCCTTGTTTATGGACACCTTCAAAGGCAGGAGAGGTACAGAGAACAAAAACAAGGTACCAAGAGCAGTAAATAAAAACATACCTATGTAGGGCGGCGGTTGCTCTGGGACAGGGAAGGAAGTTCATCTGAAAGAAGTACGGCAAAGGCTAATGTACTTTAGCTCTGATTGTTACCTAGGTGTCTGTTATATTGTTTTCTCTGGGTGAAATGATATATATACTTTTATTATTATTATTATTATTATTATTTTATTATTATTAAGAAGCTTAAAAAGCAAGCTTTGGAATCAAGTAGACCTTGGTTCAAAAGCTGCTGTCTGTTTACTCAAATTCCTGTCTCTCGCTGATCTTCAGTTTCCTCATCTACAAAATAGGGTAATCATTACTTCTTTGATGGTCTCATGAGGACTGGATGAAATATTTGTAAAGTGCCCAGTGTAACCTTTGACTTCTTATAGGTCCTCAATAAATAGAGCTTTTTATAATAAATGAGTAATCCAAGGACACAGGGCTAGTCTCTGGGGCTATGGAATTTGAACTCAGATGTCTTGACCCCAAGTCCAGAGCTTCTTCCACTGGCAAGAGTTATGTGAAGAGGATGCTGTTAGTAGAGGAGAAGGGTCACAGTCTCACGCTCTGACGACCCACAGCAGCGTCATCAGGACAGGAGCTGCCAATGCTGTACCTCCTCCATACCTCTGCAGCCCTTCTGAGAATGGTCAATCTTTTTTTTTCTTTTTTTTGGGTGAGGGGAAGGAGACGAAGTCTCACTCTGTTGCCCAGGCTGGAGTGCAGTGGTGTGATCTCAGCTCACTGCAACCTCCACCTCCTGGGTTCAAGTGATTCTCCTGCCTCAGCCTCCGGAGTAGCTGGAATTACAGGCATGTACCACTGCACCCAGCCAATTTTTTGTATTTTTTTAGTAGAGACGGGGTTTCACCATGTTGGTCAGGCTGGTCTTGAACTCTCAACCTCCGAAAGTGCTAGGATTACAAATATGAGGCCACCATGCCTGGCCTTTAAAACCTGGCAGTCAAGCCAAGTACAGAAGTGAGGAAGTCTTCACAGTTGTATTGACAATGGCATTGAAAGCAGTAAGAAGAAACACGAATTGAGAAGAGATAAATAGAAACTTTTTTTTTAAGCTGCTCTGTCCAACAGCTTAGGCCAGGTTAAGTTTACGGTAATTAACAACCCAGAAATCTCAAGGGCCTCCAACAGCAAATGGGTCTTTCTTGTCCATCTCAGGTGTGGGTTACAGGCTGCTCCAGGTCCTCTCCAGCCCGAGCTGGAGTGGGAGGAGCAGCCCCTTGTCCGGGCCCCAGGAGGACTCAGCGGAGGCCGTGGGGCTGGAGCTCGACCTCCGGAGCTGTCAGAGCGTCTGCCTCAGCACAGGAACTGGCAGCTGAAGTCAGATTTCCGTCAACAGTGCATGCGTATTGGTTACTAGAAATTTCTGAATATCTGGCCATTGAGGGGATGTTTGGGAAAATGAAAAATGAGTCTACGTGGAGAGGTCACTTGATAAAGGGCCTCGAACTCAGTTCTTCAGCCGCCTCTGGACGTTGAAGTATTTCACTACTGGAGGAAAAGTTATTTTGAGGTTCTGCTTTTAAGCACGGGTTTGGCTGGCTGATCCTGTTTTGACTTTTTCCCTTTCCCTCTTTTGTTGACAGTGTCATCAGCAAGGTGGTCCCCGCCCCCGAGGCCAAGCCGGCGCCCTCGCAGAACAGGCCGAAGACCCCGCCGCCGGCCCCCGCGCCCGCCCCCGGCCCCGTGCTCGTGAGCCCCGCGCCTGTGCCGCCGCCGCTGCTCGCCCAGGCCACCGGGGGCCCCGCGCTGCTGCCCTCCCAGGGTCCCGCCGCCTGCGGGGCCAGCGCCAAAGCCCCCGTGCGCAGCGTGGTGACCGAGACGGTCAGCACCTACGTGGTACGTACCTGCCACCCGCGCGCTTAGCAAGGAGACGTTTTCAGTTCAGGACAAGGGTGTGCTCTGAATCACTCGTATTTCAGAGACATTTCTCTAAAATTCTGTCATTTACTTAATTATTTTTGAGACAGGGTGTCCCTGTGTTGCTCAGGCTGGAGTGCAGTGGCCCAGTCATACAGCCCACTGCAACCTCAAACTCCTGGGCTCAAGCAATCCTCCTGCCTTGGCCTCTCCAAGTGGTGGGATTACAGGACTGAGCCACTGCCCCCGCCCCCCGGACCAGACGCATTTCTTTCTTTCCTTTTTTTTCTTTTTGAGACCGAGTCTTGATCTGTCACCCAGGCTGGAGTACAGTGGCACAATCTCCGCTCCCTGCATCCTCTGCATCCCAGGCCACAGAGATTCTCTTGCCTCAACCTCCCGAGTAGCTGGGATTACAGTTGCTGCCACCATGACTGGCTAATTTTTTGTCTTTTTAGTAGAACCGGGAGCCAAGCTGGTCTCAAACTCCTGACCTCGGGTGATCTGCCTGCCTCGGCCTCCCAAAGTGCTGGGATTACAGGCTGAGCCATTGGTGGCGCCCAGCCTTTTTTTTTTTTTGAGAAGGGATTTCACTCTTGTCACCCAGGCTGGAGTGCAGTGTATGATCTCCGCTCACTGCAGCCTCTGCCTCCCAGGTTCAAGCCATCCTGCCACCTTTTGAGTAGCTGGGATCACAGGCATCTGCCACCACACCTGGCTGTTTTCTGGCTGGTTTTTTTGTGGAGATGATGATGATGTCTTCCTGTGTTGCCCAGGCTGGTCTCAAACTCCTGGCTCAACCAGTCCTCCCACCTTGACCTCCCAAAGTGCCGGGATTACAGGAGTGAGCCACCATGTCTGGCCTATTAGTACATTTCTTTAAAGGAGTTTTGGAAGGAACTTCTAAAACTGTGATCATCAAATTGGTCCATTCAGGGAACAGTCATTGTAGGTGTTTAATTGAGGCATCATCACCCCCAAATGGGTCAATCAGGAAAGATTTTGTACTTAACCTCTTCGACCTTCATGTCTTCATTTGTAATTAAGGAGTTTGTGTTAAACTCTCTAATTTCAGGAGAAAATGTAACAAGGGGTGTAACAGTAATCTCTGGGGTACATTCTAGCTCTGAAAGTCTGGTTTTCTAGTAGATCTTTGAGCTAACTCATTCCCTGTAGATGAGTCCAGTTGGAATAGACAAGTCGATGGAAAGCTTTCCGGACGTGCGTGGTGTCTCACGCCTGTAATCCCAGCACTTTGGGAGGCTGAGGCAGGCGGATCGCATGAGCCTAGGAGCTGAGACCAGTCTGGGCAGCATAGTTAGACACAGTCTCTGCAGAAAATACAGAACTGAGCCGGGCATGGTAGCCCGTGCCTGTAGTCTCCACTACTCGGGAGGTTGAGCTGGGAGGATCAACCGAGCCTCGCAAGGTCAAGGCTGCAGTAAGTTGTGATCACACCACTGCACTCCAGCCTGGGTGACAGAGTGGAACCCTGTCTTTAAAATAAAAATGAAAATTTTAAAAATGCTTTCTACCTCATGAAGAGACACTTGGTGGGCAGAGGACAAAATGTGTAATTTAGATGACATACAAAGGCTAGAAAGCAAAAAGGCAGGTTTTGTCACTGCCTAATAGTGTGATGTTGGAAATGCCACTTAAATTCCCTTAGCTCCGGTGTCCCCATTCATAAGCTACCTAGAGGTTGTTTTACAATGATTAAATGAAATAAGGTGTTTAGAACTCAGTAAGCTGTGAGGTGTTTGGTGTGGATTACTGGGGATGCTGTGGCGAAGTTCTTGTGGAGCGCACAGAGTCTCGGCCATCTCATTTCAAGCAAGGTCAGCCAGCAGCAGGACTGGCCATACGCGGGAGCTCTGGGGCATAGGATGTTGCACCAGCCTTGGCCACTGGACAGCGGGTACGGGTGACTGCTGTCACCCTTGTTACATTTTCTCCTAAAATTACAGAGGGTCAGAGATGTAGTTTCCCACAGATTTCTCTGGGAAGTTTGCCTGTCAATGTGGTTTGCCTTTGTAGGGTCGCCTTGAAGGAAGCCTGTCAGTAGAGTGAAACATACATGCACCACCAATGCGCCTGTCACACACAAAGAAAGCCTTTTTAAAAAACATACCTAGTCAGTATGGTATTTGAAAGGCTAGGAAGAACTATCCCTTACCAAATAAGCCGAATGATGTAATGTGCTCTGTTACTGTAAATACTTTAGCAATTATCTTTTTCTTATTGCTGGTGTTGAATGCCATCAGTGAATCACTTCTTCCAGGTTGGCTCTGTTCATGTGAAGTTTGAGGAAGTGGTTAATAGGATGTGCGCTCTTTAGAACTGCGAAGTTAAATAAAGTCAACTCCAGAGTGCACAAAATTTGTAGCAAAATAATGTTGAACTTTGCAGCTCTTTGGCCTCTCAATTCCCCTTATTTCATTTGCCCTTTAGTTGATTGTACTTTACTAAAAATGTCATAAAGGGAATGGAAAGTTACTTAGTAACGACTCTTTTATATCCTTGATCTTATCAGCTTGTTCAGGAGAAGGGCTTGGCTAATAAGTAATAAGGTGGTGCATGCACATTTGGCTATATGTTTTAATTCCATGCCTATGAATGCGATTGAGAAAACCACATATAAAGTGGAGCGCTGTAGCTTTCAAAAAATCAGTTGTTACCACCATAAAGACCCAAATCAGTAAGAATTTATGTTTTTTTTGTTTGTTTGTTTTTATGAAAGGGGCTACAGGTCATATTGTTCACAGAAGTGATTCTAAAATGTTTGTTTTTTATGACTTACAACAGAAAGCTTAGAATATTCATTAGAAATGTCTTATCGTTGAATACTTAGCGTTTTTCTGTTTCATGATTCTAAAACAGTGATGACACTGATCATGGTGTTAATGTTAAGTGCTAATCTACTGTATTTTTTAGTTTAATGTGCCTGTTTATTCAATAGCAGTATAAAGTAATTATTCTGATCTGGTCTCACTTTGTTTTTTTTCCCATTCCCTCCATTTTTCCCGCTCCCGCTTTGCGAACATCAGATCCGAGATGAGTGGGGCAATCAGATCTGGATCTGCCCTGGGTGTAACAAGCCTGATGATGGGAGTCCAATGATTGGTTGTGACGACTGCGATGACTGGTACCACTGGTGAGTGCCCAGGGCGCCCTGCCGGTCACACTCTCAGGCAGCATCCGCTGCTCCTGAGGCGAAGCATCCAGAGTAGATTCCCGCCTTTGGGCTGACGCAGGGCTGCCCCGGGGTCAGTACATGGAGTCAAATCACAGAGCCTGTGAAATGGAATTCATTGCAAAACCTAAGAGTCTTCGGACTATTGTTATTCACCCCAAATCTGAATATTCTGCTTAGCTTATTTCCCCTTCTAATTAAAACAATAATACTAAAAGGAGACGCAGGGGTGTCCCTGGCCTTGCTTTCAAGTCATGTTCCATAGGAGCTGTAGCACTGGCCAGAACCATGAAGAGGCAGCCCCTTTGTAAGGGTGGTACAAAGTGCAGGACCAAAGACTGCTTATCTGTGTTTTAAACCTCCTCAGCAGTTCCTAAAAACTGAAACGCTCAACCAAAATTTATGCAGATAATCTCACGTTAGCTTTAAAATGTCAGATACAAAAAGAATAGCGATCTATTCAGTTATGATATATGATATCTGTAAGATAAAGACAACACAGTGGCTCAGAAGGCTCCGATTCCTGGCTGAAAGGATGAATGGACTAATGAGTCTCAGCAGGGAGCTGGAAAGGAAGCTTCTGTAGTCTCATAGTGTGCCTGCCCAACAGTAGTGCTACGGGTTAGCACTGCTTGACTTTGGTTTTGGGTAAACGTGTCACAGACTTTTAAAAACTGACCTTGAAACATAGAAGGCGAGAATAGCTGTACGTGTAGAAGTTGCTGATGTGCGCTTGTCTTTCACGTGTAGGCCCTGCGTTGGCATCATGGCCGCGCCCCCAGAAGAGATGCAGTGGTTCTGCCCCAAGTGCGCAAACAAGAAGAAAGACAAAAAGCACAAGAAGAGGAAGCACCGAGCGCACTGACGGCGCCCAGGGTCAGGTCAGTGGGGTCGGCTTGGGCTCTCCCTGGCGCCCCAGGAAGGGAGCTGGTGCACCTCTGCCGCCATCCACCGCCAGATGCCCGTGGATGAAGAGCCCGGGAGGACTGAGGCAGGAACACACCTCGAACCTAGATTGTTTGCTCCCGAACCGCGTTGGCCTGCGGCTCTGTGGCCGGGCGACCGAAGGAAACTCAGGCAGAGGCCTGGCCTGGGGGCTGCCTTTCCTCTTCTCTAACACCAGTGACAAGTATTACTAATAAAAAGAGCGTACACCTTCCCTTTGACTTCCTTTATTCTCTCCAGGGCCTTCTCATGGAGGTATTAGATGAGAAGAGAATGTGCAAACTGCCTCGACTGTAATCTAAGGATGATAGAGTCTATATACAGTTTTCAGCCCCTTTCCCTCGATAGTAAGATAATCATAATAACATAAAGGAAAACTCCAGTTGGAGTACTGGTAAATATTTTTGTGATAAGAATATATGAAGCTTCCCTCCTTCCCCCGTTTTTAGTACTAACATGTAAAATGTTCAGGCTTTTGTGAAATACCTTATATTTTTTAAGAAAAAGGTTTCTATCATGTCCCGTTTGCTTTTGTGCAAATTATTTTTGTTTAATGTATTTTATATCTTTGTTGCATTCTAATTTTGCCCTTCTTTAAACTGCTGGAGTCTCTTCTCACTGCTTGTACATTTCATCAACTTGTATAAAAACTCTTCGGACTAAAAGATTGCCCCTAATGTAAATAATAAATATTTATGAAGTAGTTATTTTTAAAATTTTTATCGTGTTTAATTCTGGCTTTCTCTGAAATCCACTGTGATTTCAGCCATGTCTGTATTGGCGCTGACAGAAACAAAGACGGCTGGAGAAAAAGCCATCGTTCAAAGACATTTCCCTTGAGCCGAACCTGTGCAGTGGCCGAAAAGATCATGGGGGAAGGGCCCAAGCAGTTGGCAATTTGAAGGAAAACAAGGCAATTTGAATTTCTAGTTTATGATTTGAAGTTGTTTTGTTTGTTGTCTATTTTGTTTTTGTAAATTTCTTTGACAGACTTTTACTAAAAAGACATGTAGTTTCCATGAAAGTTAAAAAAAAAAACCCACATATACTGTAGCATTTTGTCTTTATATTGTTTTATTTCTACAAATCTGTTCATTAATATTGTGCTTTAAGGCTGAAATGAAGTATATTATGAATTTTTTTAAGAAAACATCAAATTTCAGGGTATCATAAAACTTTATTGTATTATTATACTGCCCACTATTTATTATATGTTATAGATGTCTGAGAGGTAAACCAAATATTTTATTTTTAATGTTAAAAAAACATCAAATTTAACTTTATTAGCATATTTTAGCAACTTTGGAATAAATATGGACTTTTACTTGTTTTTGAAATAATCCTAGTGTGGGCCCATGTACTGGATCTCTTGGATACTAGAATGTGGGCTTTGAACCGAATACAAATATATTACTAAAAAATGTGATTTTTTAAAATGCCAAGAAAATTGATACTAGTGTATGAATTAGTCATATTTGAAAACATTATGTGGTTAGAGAAGTGTGGTCTTCTGCCATGAATGTGAAATTGCAAATCAGTGGAATGGAGTCTCCCTCTTCAGAGTGCAGGGTATCATCACCCTCCTTGTTCAAGAAGCCAGAATTTTTCTGTCCCTGCAAAGAAACAAAGCATCTATGTTGAGATATGTGGTTTTTTGTTTTATTAATTTGAGATCATTCTAAATACTTTATACAATATTTTCACATGCACAAAAATGCGCGTTAGTGCTTTTTGGAGCAGGGTGGGGGTGGGGGAAGTGCAAAATAAAGATTATTGGCTATTTCATAGTTTGCTTTTCCATTTTCTTTATTTAGGATTTAGTTCCTTGAGGCATGGTCCATGATCTGAAGTTGCCACGTTTAAGTGAGCAGGTCATGCAGCTGAAATCAGAATGGAGGTGAAATCAGAATAACTTTCCCCCCAATCTTGTGTCTGAGAGACTTGAGCCAATGCTACATTTAAGGAATTTCAATCAGTTTGTTGTCCCTTGCTATTTCATGGTTGCTTTCCTAAATCCAGTTCATGATTTTATAAATGGTCTTTGCAATAATAAAACCAAAGAATCATTTTCAGGGGGCTGGAGAGCTGGAGGGATTAGTAATGGAATACAGAGCCTTTCACCTCTAGGTCAGTGAGTCGGATCCAGCCCAGGTCACTAGAGACCAAAAATTGTCGCCATCTTACGACTGTTCAGTGGCCTGTGTGAAACGAACTGGTGGTCTCAGTCTCTACTGAGTGGCTGGCTGTGACACCAACCAAAGGAAGTTCAAGAAACTGCAAAAAGAAATGTAGATTCGAAAAGAAAACATCGATGTTCCAAAGAGAAAGAAAGTTGGGCGCAGTCATTCTCCAGAAAGTAATACTGAAGGAAAAAAAAAGCAATGTACAAACACCACAGACAATGGAGATTAACTTACTTTCCTTGATGAAGTCAAGCAAAACTGGAAAAGAAAAGGCTATATTGGGTGAGAGAGGAGAGGGTTAAGTGGGAAGGATGATTTAATCAGGAGAAAAAGCTTAGGGGCCCAAACATTAGGAAAAAATGGGTTTTGACTTTTGAGAGAGAAGGAAATCGCAAAAGGCAGCAGCAATTTGAGGAACTACTCTAACAAAATTAGATGCAAAGGAATGAAAAGTATTTCCCTTTAGAGGGTTTGCAGTTTTCCAGTTGAAGCAAAATCCTGACCCATTTTAATTTAGCAGAGCACTATCATTTGAATAGCACCAATACTTTATAAAGAGAAGTAATGGGGGGGAGCGGGGGTGGAGATTGTCCTGGCTAGTGATTTTACTGAGGGAGATGGTATTTGAGAAACAGACCCTCACTCATGAAACCGAGACGCCCTTCTGGTGTGATAATCTGCCGTCAGAGCCAGATGGAACTGGCAGAGCTTAATTTCTGTGGCTGACAAGGTGTTTCTCTTCCAAAGATGTCTACAGTGAGGATCTTTATCCCCTGACTGATTTGTGGTTCCAAATGTCCTGGAGAAAACCAGAGGCTATCAAGAGTATTCTGACTTTGTCGGGCTTTTTTCAGAGATAAAATATAGTGCATTACTCTCCTGTATCACCTAAACCGCCTTTGTTCTCCTTTCAATGGGATGATTAAACAAAGACCTACTAACCAAATTAAAGTATAAAATGAACACTGAGATACGGAAACCTTGCCACTGAGAATGCTAATGAAGAAAGTTCACTAAAGGCATGCTGGCTGAGTTTTCAATACAAATAGTTTTATGGCCAATCTCTTTAGATCATAGCAGTTTTCTTTAGAAGTTTAAGTCTAAAAGTAGATGAGTTACCCTGACCAAAGAATGAAACAGATAATGTCCTGAATAATGTGTTTCCACAATGGTATCAGTTATTCTGTTAGGAAACTATTTCTTTGAGAATCTTGCATTCATTGTAGCCTTAAAAGTATAAAGTAACTATTAATCCATGTGTGCAGCCCAGTAGATGACATTGAAATGAGATATTTAGGTGGACAGCTGGACAGCTTGTTCTTCATTTAGTCTATGTATGAGTTATTAAAATGGCTACTGGTTTTTTTTTTTTTTTTTCATTCTGGGCAACTCAGTTTTAAATTGAGCTTGAAGAACATCGTTACATGGTTTCATTCATGTAGTCCACATTTGCTAGGCACATTTTATGGAAATGGCAGTGATGTATCTGAACCAAGTTCATTTCCAGTGGTCTGCTTTCTGAACTGCTCTAGTCCTTCCTCTGGCTCCATGATTTTGAATCGTTCCCAAAGTATACTATGTATTAAAGTGTATTCCATATATTATGCTTCCTATTTTTCCATGCATAATCTTCCTATCCACCTTAGACTGCAACTAGTTTTTAATGTTAATACAGCTTCATGCTTTTAAATTTTACATTCATGGCTGGGCGAGGTGGCTCACGTCTGTAATACCAGCACTATGGGAGGCCGAGGTGGGTGGGTCACGAGATCAGGAGTTCAAGACCAGCTTGGCCAACATAG
>PVKP010008099.1:0-74047 GCA_004027715.1 Plecturocebus donacophilus | reverse complement strand
TATTATAGTAGGTCCTGACTAGCAGTGTATCCTTGAAATTATTTCTCTATTTGATTTTAGTAGCAAAGATATGGTGATCTAGATTTGAAGAAAAAAAAAATCAACACCAAAACCCCAAAGCAGGTCTGAAACTCCCATTTTAAAAGACAGCAATTGATGTTTTTATCCTATGTAGAGACTAACATAATTTTCTATTTAAAAAATTGCTAAAAGGGATTTCATAAAAGCCATGAACTTGGGTTTGTTTTCCCTTTACCTTTTAATAACTAGTAATACAGCATCTTAGCAGACAGCTCATCTCACCTTCCTGCCGGGCTAGAACCACTATCTTCACTTTCCCATTGGTCATTTTTGCTTCTTGGAATTGGAGGCTGTAGCATTTCAGCGGCTAGGGGATCCGCATCATTTTCTTCTCTACCAATCCATTCTCCAATCACACGGGGCCTCAGAAGAGAGGAATTAAATGCCACTGTTTCCTGAAGAGAAGAAAAGAATATGCTGTCTTAGATGGCTTTTTATTAACAGGACAGCAGGGAAATAATATTGCCTAGGGATTTGACTGTCAAATGCTCCTTTTTGTCTTTCTGAATTGATATAAAACTTCAGTTTTCTCCAACTCTACTAGATGGCTTGTTCTATGTGATTTATGCTAATTCCTAAGGTCAGTGTGATAAAGGATCCAGAAGTGAAATCTTTGCTTTGAATTTGGAAGGCTGCATGTGTGCGCTCTCAAGAAAGAGGCATGAGATGAGCACTCCAGGCAGAAGGGAGAGTGTGTTGTAAACAGGGCGGCCCACAGAGGGAGAGAGGTTGGTGTCACTGCTGGGAAATAGTAAGTAACTGCCCAAGTGGGACAAGAAGAGGTCGGGCTCAAAGGGTATATTGCCTCCAACTTCAAAGCATTTTAGATATTTCAGGATCCAGTAGAAATTCAAAACAGGGCAATGTCAATGGCAGATGATATGTTATGCTAATTCAACAAATGTTAGTAATCTGTCTTCATAGACTTGAATATGATGCAGCTATTAAAATGCTATTGTAGGAGAATACTGAATACATGTAATTGCTAGGGATTTTTTGTTATGTGAAAAAAGAGCAAGTTAAAAAGCAATACTTATAGTATAATCTAATTTTTGTTTAAAAAAGTCATATGAGTATATATCCATTTCTTTTCCACTAACTCATTCATTTATTCATTCTCTAATATTTATTAAGACTTGCTATGGGCAAAGAACTGCTTGATACGCTGAAGAAAACAATGGTGGATAAGATTCAAAATTTAATGGTACCTATATCTGAATGAAGGAACTACAGGTAATTTTAGTTTCTTCTTTTAGCATTGCAACATCTTTTCTATATTCTACAGTAAATATGTACTTGTCTTATAATGAGAAAAATATACTTTTTAAATCCTCTTCAACTAAAAAATATAGGCCTTGTTTAAACATGTTTGGTGATAAATTTTAGTATTACAATAGTCTTGAACAATTCTTTACAAATTTAGACGCTGTTCTGAGTCTTCAGATCTCACAACATATTCTACATTTCAGTACAGAATATAACACAATATAATCTTATATACAATATAATATGTAATCTACATACAAATATAATACCAAAAGCAACACATGAAATACGATTTAGGACATATTTGATGAGCATTTCTCCAAGTGATAGCAAGTGATAGAAAGGAACTATCTTAATTTTGATCCAGCCTACATGAAAATATAGCAGATACATTTTAGAACCAGTGTTTGTAAAACTTAACAATGAATCTGAACTCCTTCTATGCTTAATTCCCCATATCAGAAAATCAAAGCACTATAATAGGTTTCAGATGTAAAATAATGCAATCAAATGAATGCTTTCAAATAACCAGAAGGGCATACGCATCTGCCACAATTTAATTTTATTTGAAGTACAGGAATTAAAATTAACAATACTGTTCAATTTTAAATCTATATTTACTTTTAAAAGCAGATGATTATGAAGACATTTTTGAATTTCAAAATCTATAAACATATTTACAACTTCAGAATGCTTTTCCATCTGTGAAACTTTGTAATGTTACTTATTCTCTGAATTTCATTTTCTCCAACTGTAAAATGGGGATAATAATTATAAGGCCTATTGTATCAAATGAATTAGTAAATAACATAGTTAAACCATAAAATTCTTTTTCCCCCCCGAGGTGAAAGATCTGTTGTTTTATTTAAAAAAAAATTGTTTTGCTTTAATTTTCAATCTCTCAAGGACCAATATTTTCATAAAATACCATAAAAACCAATAATCATAAACAAAAATCTTTACAAAACAAAGGCATATAAAAATATGTCAAGAGTTTTTTCATTCAACAAATATTACTGAATTGCTATAAAATTTACTAAATGCTCTCAATTTCTATACTTA
Organism: Plecturocebus donacophilus; assembly: GCA_004027715.1. Taxonomy (NCBI): domain Eukaryota; kingdom Metazoa; phylum Chordata; class Mammalia; order Primates; family Pitheciidae; genus Plecturocebus; species Plecturocebus donacophilus. Next base: position 71,638 of record PVKP010008099.1, on the reverse strand, counting down.
TTTTACTGGCGAATAACAAAAACAATTTAAGTGGCTCTGCTCTGTGGACTTTTAAAATAGAATTGCTGTCTGTCACTGTGTATTAAATGTTGTGTGTGGATGTATTCTCAGAGATCTGTGACGTCTCTGAGAAAAAAAAACTATTATATACACATATGTATACAAAATTTATGTTCTTTTGATAACTTTTAAAAAGTAATTAAGGGTTGTTTTGCATCTCCTGATTGACCAGAAAGTACAATTGCATGATGTAAGTGCACAAGTTTGTGTTTATGTTTACAATTAAGTTGGCAATAAGTACTATTACTTTAAATCTCAAGGTCTCCTACATAAAGGCAAAAGGAAGCTAAAGAATCTGATACTTCAAACAGCCACTTCTATTAAATGAGAAAGCTAAGTCTTAGATCAGTGTCTTTTAATTCTTACTTTAATATATTTGATAATAGTTTTACAATGAATGCATACCAGAAATGACTTACACAAATTTTTCATTTTGAAGAATATTTTATCATTGTACAATGTATGAGACAAGAATAAAACCAGACCCTTGATTGCCACTATTCTTTCAATCACAATTTATTTAACATATTTCCCTGTGTCTACCACTTTTTTGCATATTTACAAATTTTAATGCTAAATCAAGAGCCAACAATAAAATCTTCATAAAATCTACTTTGGACCATCAGTTTGGAGAATTGGCATCTTTTTCTGGCTTGATCTACTAGAGGCTGTCTGTTATTTAGGGCCCTAAAGGGAGGGTTGAAGGGAGCACATTAAATGTATTTGGAGTATAATCCATATTTTAAAGCTTTTTCATTGCTATTCTGTTTATTTTGAGAGAAGAGATACAAACATGTAAAATACAGAATTAGATCATATATATATATTTTATATATATATATATATATATATATTTTATATATATATATATATATATATATATGTATTTAATTACAAAATACTAGTGTAATTAAATACACTAGTTCAGAGAAGAGGAAGCTCAAGCTCAACATGGACCAGATTCAGCAGTGGTAGTCTCACCAAGAGACATGACCAACTTCAGTATTAATTGTGTCTTCTTTCTTTTTTAAATTTTGGATTGTTTCATGGGTATATTGCGTGATGCTGAGGTTTGGGATACAGATAAACCATAAATTCTGCGTATAAGCCAGATACAATTATTGAAAAGTGTGGACTGTTTTCAGATCATTTTAATGTATCACTGTTGGAATGGACAAATTGAGTAAGAATTGATACCTGGTAGTCAATATGGGCAGAGTAACCAGACAGGGAATTGACAGTGCAGGTTTTCATTCCATAAAGTTTCATTTTATAGATTTATATTTAAAATGCTGAATAATTAATTCAATGTTATTAATTTCATTTACATATGGGGCAGAATTGGGCTTGGAGATTATTTGTCTCACTATAGGTTCAAAGTAGATGGGACTTGCAACAAAGGGACAAACAAACAAATTGACCACTGGAACAACAGAAATAGATGAGCTTATGCACTGTAAGCCAAAGAGTGAAAAAGGTTTTAGAGTTGAGTATGATCAGAAAGTTGAGAACAGCAGAGAATCAGAACTAACTCCTTGGTCCCTTACTAGGAAATCAAATGCAATGGTAGATGTATCACTATTGAAAAGCAGAGCACACAGAGAGAATAAATGGTGTGATATTGAGGAAGTTTAACGCCAGCTGGTGTAGAAATTTAGGGCGAAATAGCTGACAAGCAAAGTAATACTAAGAGCTGCAAACAGGGTCAGAGGAGTTAGGAAGTGAATAATTTACAGGTGAAAAATGGGGCCCTACTATTTTTATTTTTCTAAATGAACAAAGTTCTTTATATTCCTCCCATTCAAGTGCTGATGATAAAATTGAAACACAGAGCACTTTCTCCTTCTAAAAATGTATATACCCCTGAAAATTTTTGAATATAGTCTTATTACATATAGTAGATCAAAGTAGCAGAGTTTTCATTATATTATTTATATTTGATTAAGCTAAGCAAACATCCTTCCATAGATCTTTATGAAAGGATTTTAGTGAAGAGAACAGTTCTAAACACTACCTATAACACATCACAGACAGCAATCCATGACAAAATATAAAAATGATTTTGAAGATATTTTAAATACATGGGTAAAAAAATCATTTAAAATTTCAGAGATAAACTTTTAAAATCCTAATTATTCCTTAGTAATGTCAAAATGCATGTTCCTTTGCCCTTTCAAGTATAGAGGTCCCTAGATTTTCAGGTTCTTAAGCAAGTAAGCATAACTTTAATAATAAAAGCCGGTCAGGCACGGTGGCTCACACCTATAATCCCAGTACTTTGGGAGGCCCAGGCAGGCAGATCACTTAAGGTCCGGAGTTCAAGACTAGCCTGACCAACATGGTAAAAACCCATCTCTACTAAAAATACAAAAACTAGCTTGGCATGGTGGTACACCCCTGTAATCTCAGCTACTTGACAGGCTGACGCAGAAGAATCACTTGAACCTGGGAGGAAGAAGTTACAATGAGCCAAGACTGTGCCACTATACTCCAGCCTGGCCAACAGAGCGAGACTGCATCTCAAAAAATTTTAAAAAAAGAAAAGCATTCCCAGTCAAAACTTCTCCCAAAGCTTACAAATTTCTGTAGTATGGCTTATCAGCAAGAAGCTCACCTATCCAGGAGGTAGCTACCTTGTCCTACACCCTCGCTCCAAGAAGCCTGTTTTCAGTGGCTAATCTAAGAGTTCAACTACTGTGACCGCTGGTTCTGAGCACAACACTTGACTATGCTCCAAGCTATGTGACTCTATTTCCTCTTGTTAATAAAACTGGATGTTTATGGAAGGCTGAGATCATGTCTTAAATTCCTTTGTTCCCCTCATAATAACTAGCATAGTTCTAATTTCATGAAAATAAACATGAAAAGATGTGTTGAATGAATTTTTAAAATCCTCAAGAATGAAAAAACCGTGCATATGCAGTGAATTATGAAGTATCTCTACATCTAACTAAAATCATGTAAATGATTCCCAGACAACATTGATTAATGTACTTTTTAAGCCATATCAGAAGAATGTCTACAAGATGGTCATTTTAAAAAACTGAAATATTTCTTATAAACTCTTAAGGTTTGGATAAATTATTTTGATCCTGCTATTTCAAAAAAGGAAGTTTTTGGAACACAATCCTGTTACAGAAATACATTAGATGTTTGAAATAGATAACAAGCATCCTTAAAGTAATACACATACTGAATTCAAGTTAGGGATTAAAGATGATAATGTAAGCAGACTGTTAAAAGCTCTTTTCCCACTAGCTTTTACTCTTGTAATGATTAGTGTGAACTGATTCATATTTAGTACAATTAGTGTGTACTGACTGAAGGCCAGTACATCACATCAGCAGTTGAAAAGACTATTAAAATAATTTTGTTTTAGTCTTTAATGATATTTACTTAACAGCACACATTTTTCTCCAAAACTTTATATTACATTCAGTGAAAAACCTGGAACCATCTGTGTTACTAGTCAACATGTTAAAACTGTAATATGAATAATGTAAAAAGAAAAATTGCTTTTATTTTATTCAGAACATATTAATGAGGTGCTTGTGGCTCTCAAATTGTATTACTAAGTTTCAACTTTGTTTGCATAAACTTTTCACAATATCAATTATAAATGGAGTGCAAGGACATAAGATCATTTGGCTTCACAGTGCTTTAAGACAGTTAACAGTGGAAAGTTTATGAAAGCAGGGCAATCTTTCTGATTTGTATCTACCCACACTTAAGTGGTAAAGATGAGAAATTATCTTCTATATCTCATAGCATGTAATTTACGCAGAGCAGCTGGAGAAAGAAGGAAAAAAGGGAGGGCTATAGGCATTATAGGGAAAAGACAAATTAAAAACAACAACAACAACAAATAAGTGAAGCCAGATCTCAGGACTCAGGCCGGGCGCGGTGGCTCAAGCCTGTAATCCCAGCACTTTGGGAGGCCGAGGCGGGCGGATCACGAGGTCAAGCGATCGAGACCATCCTGGCCAACATGGTGATACCCCGTCTCTACTAAAAATACAAAAAAAAAAAAAAAAAAAAAAAAATGCTGGGCGTGGTGGCATGCGCCTGTAATCCCAGCTACCCGGGAGGCTGAGGCAGGAGAATTGCTTGAACCCAGGAGGTGGAGGTTGCAGTGAGCCGAGATCGTGCCACTGCACTCCAGCCTGGCGCCGGGCGACAAAGCAAGACTCTGTCTCAAAAAAAGAAAAAAAAGAACTCAGGTCCTATTCCTACCTACTTTGTTTAGAAAGACTTCCCATATAATTAAACTACTTTTAAAAATTGTATGATTGACCAAAATTGTATATATTTAAGGTGTACGATGTGACTTTTTAAATGTACATATATAGCATGAAATAATTATAATCTAGCTAATTAAAAGAATTAAACTACTTTTTATCATGCACTTAACATATTGAACACATATATACTACTCACTTGTTTGAATGCCAGCTTTCTCATTCTAACTCCTATCTGTTCCAATCCCATCTGTTCATTTTGTTTGCTGATTCCCATACTCGCTTCCTTAAAATTATATCCTATTATAAAATTTCACTCCCCTCCCTGATGAACTTCTATTTTCTTTTCTTTCTTTCATTTTTTGAGACAGAGTCTCACTCTGCCACCAGGCGCCAGGCTGGAGTGCAGTGGAGTGACCTCGGCTCACTGCAACCTCCGCCTCCTGGGTTCAAGCAGTTCTCCTGCCTCAGCCTCCTGAGTAGCTGGGACTACAGGCGCGCACCACCATGCCCAGTTAATTTTTTTGTATTTTTAGCAGAGACGGGGATTTCACCATGTTGGCCAGGATGGTCTCGATCTCTTGACCTCGTGATCCACCCCCCTCGGCCTCCCAAAGTGCTGGGATTACAGGCATGAGCCACCGCGCCCGGCCTGAACTTCTATTTTATCATATTTCTATCTTTGTGTTTCTGCCTGGTCCACAAATACCCCAACTCCAACTATTTGGATAACTGTTACACCGTTGAATAAAAATAAGACCCATATTAGAAAAAAGTTTATGGACTACAGAAGCCCAGTTAGGATGTCCTATAAGCTAGAAAAGCAAATTTTATGCCATCTTAATAAATAATTTTAATAATTTTTGCATTGCTATTTCTTCCCATGTCATGGACTAGATATCCTGACAACTCACTCTTCAAAATATTTAATACTTCTAGCTGAAATGGAAGAAGACATCATTTTAATGCAAAGCTTAGGAGAAAAAAGCTTGTGGGAAAAGAAGGGAAATCGGAGACCAGACTGAAAATGAGAGGGAACTGATGCAAGTAGCTGCCTTGTGCTCATCTAAAATTCTAATGCCTAAGTATATGCAATCAATCATAATTAAGGCTGTTATGTTAAGCTATTGTAAACCACAAAGATAACCAAAGTTATTTGTCAAGTGTGTTTCTAATTGTAACCACCCTGGACATTTTGCTAATCATAGACAGTAGTTGTCTTGTTTTTATCCTTTTCAAAAGATGGTTGATAATAAGCTATAGGACTTTAACAGGTGCTCTCAAATACAGGCTTCTGATCATTTTGAAGATTGTTACATTTGAATAAAGAAAAAAAAATGCACAGTACTCTTAAAGAGCTGAAGTGCTCACAAATAACAAGCAAAACCAGAGTTAACTAAATGGACTGAAATCAGACAGCTGAAGCAACCTTTTTGACTTTCGCGTAGACTATTGCTGATCCATATTTTGTTTTTCAGAGTCAAGGAAATTTATTTTGAACTATTTACAGCCTTTAATAATTGATTAAGTTATACTCTTATGAACAAAATTTAGAGCATGTTTGTTTCTCTCTGCCTAGCTCCTCTAGAATTTGGAAACTATCCATGAGTATTCTTAACATATGGCAGTATAGTTGTTTGCATCAGTGCCACAAGAATCCATTTTTCTTTTGCAACAGGATGCAATTGGAGAAAGTGGTTATTTTACCAAGGCTTTGACTGGAAGGGTATGCTTCCCTTTAAGGAGTCAGTCTCAACTTGCAGAGCCAATATAAGCCCCGTGGGGAGACTGGCCTCATACCCTCACCTACAGGGTTCCTGACATGTGGTCAGTAAAGAATGCCACTTTCTAACAGGTCCAGGAGATCCCAGTTTATCTTCAGACCTTAAGAGAAGAGGATCATGCAATTCACAGGTATTTGAGAATACAAACCCATGGCCGGGATGGGCTTTAGAGACCTTATCTGAGAGATTCCTTGGGGAACAGAGTTCCCTCAAAGCCAATCCAAAAGGCCTATGTAGAAATAATTATTCTTACTGCACTTTATGCAAATAATCAGGCCAAGTAAAAGACTAAAGTCTATTTTGCAAACAACTCGGTCCTATTAGGATTCTTTTTTCTCAACAAAAATAAGGACAGGAGAAACAGAAATCATGTTTCAAAACTTACCATACATTTGTCATTAAATTCTACACTCACTAGTTGTTTAGAATTATTTAGAATTGTCATTAAACTCTAAACTCACTAGTTGTTTTCAGTTTTTGCCTACATTTTAGATTAACCCTGGTTGTTCCTGTGAATCAATCAATAGTCTCTAGGTGCAGCTCAGAAAGAACAAGAGGGATAGCTAATGTGAAAATCTGGATCAATATTCTAGTTCTGAGCAATTGTCCTGCAAATCCTTCCAGGTGAGGGGAATAAATAGGATGCCCATCACTCAGAGGTTTCCTTTTGGGAAAGTAAGAGAAAGGGAGCTAACTAAAGCCAAGCACCATGCACCCAAATCCTACAAGCATAACTATGGCTGCCAGTTATCTGGGCGTATCATAAGACATCCTTTCCTCTTCCTTGGGGGAGGAGGACTCAGTTCTGCAGTTTTACCTTAGTATTTGGCTTATGATAAGGAGTCCATGCAGCCCCCACCAAGGTGCATTTTGTCCCAGATTCAATTCCAAGCTTTGGGTCAAAGCTCTAAGAAAGAAAACTGGATTTAAGGGATCCAAAGACAGACAACCACAGATGTTAAAAGGCATAGGTGGGCATGGCTGATCCCTGCCAATTAAGCCAAACCTGAGCGTCCTGTTCCATGGATAAAGGCCATGTTAGTATCTGTGGTATAAATGAGTTCTAGGAAATTCAAGGCTACTGAAAGCAAGGGATATAGGGCTTACATGGGTAAGAGCAGATGATTCCACTCTCGGCCCCCTGCTTCATGGGTGCAAGTTGCTTTGACACCCACGACAGCATCTGCCAAGGTCACCAGGATTCAGGGATGCAAGGACGAAAGAGAGAAAGAGGATGCTCTTCCTTTTCTCCCTCACTTACAGTGGGTATCTGCTAGGAAGAGAAGGGAACCAGGAATGCCTGCTCCCCTCTTTCTAGATGGGTGGCCATTCATCTTCAGTCTGTACTCCTTTCAAATGCATCTCAAATCCCTGGGACTCCTTTAATATATGTCTTCTTTTTTTTCTTTCTCCTCCTTGGTTCTCTCTTCACATATAGGTAATTGTGTCTCAGTACTATGAGACGGTCACCTCACATGCATCCTCCAAACTGGGAAAACTTAATTTCTCAAACCTTGAATGGGTTGGCTTAAGATTGGGCTCAGGGGACGGGAACCCAGAAGTCCAACATGACAGCAAAAGGGTAAAGTTCTTTTTTTGCCAGTAGGGCTTTTGGCCTCCCTCTCCCTGTGCACATTGCTAAAAGGCCTCAGGATTTTTGAGCTGTCCTTACCTCCCCTTGTTTTGCTTTGATACATGCTTTCTAATAACCCAGTTGGTCTGTTCTTGCCTTCAGGCCACCAAACTCCATGCAGTCATGCAACCAGAGCCTTTGACAATGGCCCCTTCTGCTGGAACCCTTAGATTGGCCTCTGAGGGAGCTCTGACTGCTGTTTCCCCAAAACAGCGCCCCCTGTCATCAGGAAGCAGTTAAGATTGGTCTTTGTCCTTTCTTTATTTTAACAGCAGTTAGATGTACTTCTTTAGAGAGAAGAACAAGACAGCCAGGTTGGGGGTGGGTCCCCCAAAAAACTCCAACTGGCCTGAACACTGGGGTGAGACACAGACGTTCATGATATTTGCAGCAGGGAGGAGCCTGGCCCCTCCTGTTCCTGTGTGGAACCTGCAATTCGAACTGCAGGGCAGGAAGCACTCTTGCAAGGACTCTGGCCTAGCAAGAGTCCCTGTTTCCCCCTTTTCTTTTCACCCAATAAAACCCTGTCTTATTCACCATTCAAATTGTCTGCAAGTCTGAATTTTCATGGCCATGGCTTCCAGATGCCTTGCACTTTTTGACTTGCTCTCTTGCATTTCTGTCATCTCCTTGAGGAAGACACACCTATTCTTGTCCACCAGTCACAAAAGGCAGATGGAAAATATTTGGAACAGACTGAAGTAACTCTGGACAAGCCTAGATTGTATCAGTTGACAGCCAGCCAACCTCTAGCCTCATGACCGAGCCCAACTGAGACCTGTTAAGCCCATCCAGCCATGAACCAGCCTAAATCAGCCAAACCCCAGAAAAGCCAGAGAAATATTTGTTGTATTCAGCCACTGAGTTTTGGAATGATTATGTAGCTATGGCTAATTGAGGTAGAAATTCATCTTAGATACTTCTAGGATGCCTAATACTTCTAGTGTTGCCTAATAAAGACCTAAAATATATGCCATTGATTTTGGGATATAGTTGTAGGTAGAGGCTAGAAAAATCTAAGAAAATTATAATGAAAGTTTGGAAAAATGGAGAACAGTGTTATGTGCTGTTAAAGTGTTTGGTAAAATTATCATCTATGGTAACTTGGAAGATAGAACGTGAACCTAATACATTTTCAAAGTTGGGCAAGAAGGAAGTGCATTGCACATATTGTCTACTTGATTTTAGTTACATATGTTAAGTTTCTTCAAGAAATAAATGAACTTAGAAAATAACTGGCCAATTTGCAAGCAAAACTCAGAAAAAAACATTAAGAGTCTGGCTGAGTTTCTTGTCTCCAGTTTTCTCAGGCAACTAAAGACTTTAAAATTAATATATGTCTTTGTGAAAATATTAAATTCATGGTCTTGCCAGAAAAATAAGGCCTTAGGGTAAAGAAGAGATCAAGGATGTAACTGTAAGACCCTTTATTAAGACTGCTGAAGAAAACTGAAATGGTGCCTATTCAAGGTGTGTCATAACATCTAAATTACCAGTAATTAAATCTAGAAAAATATGTTAGTCTTAAAAATAATCATGGATATAGTATTTCATATAAGAAGAGGAGAGGACTCAAATTACATACAGGAAATCCATAAATTATTTGAAACAGTTCAATTGACAAAAGCATCAGCCTGGAGTTAAAGGAGCTGAAATGGTTTCAGATATCAAAAGCCCTCTGGGCCCCCAGTTTTCTACAAGTAAGAAGTAAGCTGAAGAAGTGGCTCAAAGGCATCTTTTCCAATGCCCTAATAGAAGTAGCCAAAGAGGTTAACAAAAAAGAAAGAAACTTCTAGAGAGTAAAATCAAGAGCTCTGGAGAGCAATAAATGGAGAGTCTCAGGAAATCCAGTTCCCACTCTCTGGGTGCAATTAAGGAATACTCTCACATCCCTGAGTAAAAAGATCTGATGACATTTGCCCAGCAAAATTTCAGAATTTCTATGAGCCAGTGGTTTGTATGAACCTCCCCTTTTCTTTCTCTCTCTTTTTTTGTACTTTGGGCTCTAGGGTACCTGTGCACATCCTGCATCCTGCAGGATTGTTGCACAGGTGCATACATGCCATGGTGGTTTGCTCTCTTCATCCCCACCATCACCTATATCAGGCATTTCTCCTGGTGTTATCCCTCCCCATCCTCCCCACCCCCTGCTGTCCCTCCCCTCTCTTCCCCTCCATCTCCTTCACCTACCCCAGTGAGTGTTGCTCCCTTCCGTGTGCCCAAGTGTTCTCATTGTTTGTCACCCACCTATGAATGAAAACGTGGTGTTTGGTTTTCTGTTCTTGTGTCAGTTTGCCGAGAATGATGGTGTCTAGATTCATTCATGTCTCTAACAAAGGACACGAACTCATCATTTCTTATGGCTGCATATATTCCATAGTGTATATCTGCCACATTTTCTTTGTCCAGTTTATCACTAATGGGCATTTGGGTTGGTTCCAGGTCTTTGCTATTGTATACAGTGCCACAACGAACATACGGGTGCATGTGTCTTTATGATTTATAATCCTTTGGGTATATACTCAGTAATGAGGTTGCTGAGTCAAATGGAATTTTTATTTCTAGATCCTTGAGGAATCACCACACTGTCTTCCATAATGGTTGAACTAATTTACACTCCCACCAACAGTGTACAAGTGTTCCTTTTTCTCCACATCCTCTCCAGCATCTGTTGTCTCCAGATATTTTAATGATCTGACTGGGGTGAGATGGTATCTCAAGGTGATTTTGATTTGCATTTCTCTAAAGACCAATGATGATGAGCATTTTTTCTTATGTTTGTTGGCCGCATAAATGTCTTCTTTTGAAAAGTGTCTGTTCATCTCCTCCCACTTTTGAATGGGTTTGTTTTTTTCTTGTAAATCTGCTTTAGTTCTTTGTAGATTCTAGATATTAGCCCTTTGTCAGATGGGTAGATTGCAAAATTTTTTTCCCATTCTGTTGGTTGCCAGTTCACTCTAATGATTGTTTCCTTTGCTGTGCAGAAGCTCTGAAATTTAATTAAATCCCATTTGTCTATTTTGGCTTTTGTTGCCATTGCTTTTGGTGTTTTAGTCATGAAGTCCTTTCCTATGCCTATGTCCTGAATGGTACTAAGTTTTCTTCTAGGGTTCTTATGGTGTTCATTCTTATGTTTAAATCTTTAATCCATCTGGAGTTAATTTTTATATAAGGTATAAGAAAGGGATCCAGTTTCAGCTTCCTCCGTATGGCTAGCCATTTTTCCCAACATCATTTATTAAACAGGGAACCCTTTCCCCATTGCTTGTTTTTGTCAGGTTTGTCAAAGATCAGGTGGTTGTAGATGTGTGGCATTGCTTCCTGTAGAGAGCCAGAAGAGCCCACCCCCTTAGGGGGGAATAAGCAGCAAGGCTGCTGTGAACTTTGGGTGAACTCCAGAGAAGCAAAACCATAATAGGGGAATGTATATGTCTCGTAGAAAGCAGAGGGACCTAGAAAAAGATAACCAGCTTTCACTAACATTGCTGCAAGATAGTTATTAGCTGAAGTATGTTTACTGAAGTAAGAGAATTATAACCACAGGCTGTTCTGGGTAACTGTACATAGCTTTGCTATGTGCTTTGTGAACATATAAAATAAAGTACTCTGAGATAGGCAGGGGCCAGAGAAACTGACATCCTCATTTTTCCAGACTGCCTGGCCCAGCTTTCTATGTTATGTTATGTTATATTTGTCTTTGTGTTTTTCTTTACCCCCCACAGTTCCCTCTTAGGTGTTTGAAGCCTTGTGCAGCGTAGGATGTAGCACACACCAGAGCTTCCAAGGCCTCTGTTCTGTTCCATTGGTCTATATCTCTGCTTTGGTAGCAGTACCATGCTGTTTTGATTACAGTAGCTTTGTAGTATAGTTTGAATTCAGGTAGCATGATGCCTCCAGCTTTGTTCTTTTTGCTTAGGATTGTCTTGGCTATACAGGTTCTCTTTTGGTTCCATATGAAGTTTTTTCCCAGTTCTGTGAAGAAGGTCAATGGTAGCTTAATGGGATAGCATTGAATCTACATATTACTTTGGGCAGTATGGCCATTTTCACAATATTAATTCTTCCTAACCATGAGCATGGAATGTTTTTCCATCAGAGATTACTATAAACAGCTCTATGCATATAAACCAGTAAATATGGAAGAAATGGATAAATTTCTGGACACTTGCACACTCCCAAGACTAAACCAGGAAGAAGTTGAAACCCTGAATAGACCAATAACGAGGTCTGAAATCAAGGCAGCAATTAACAGCCTACCAACCAAAAAAAGTCCAGGTCCAGATGGGTTCACAGACAAATTCGACCAGACATACAAAGAGGAGCTGGTACCATTCCTTTTGAAACTACTCCATACAATACAAAAAGAGGGAATCTTCCCTAACTCTTTCTATGAGACCAACACCATCCTAATACCAAAATCTGGCAGAGACACAACTAAAAAAGAAAACTTCAGGCCAATGTCCATGAAGAACATTGATGCAAAAATCTTCAATAAAATACTGGCAAACTGAATCCAGCAGCACATCAAAAAGCTTATCCACCACAATTAAATAGGCTTCATCCCAGGGATGCAAGTCTGGTTCAACATACGCAAATCTATAAACATAATCCACCACATAAACAGAACCAAAGACAGAAACCACATGATTATCTCAATAGATGCAGAGAAGGCCTTTGACAAAATTCAACAGCCCTTTACACTAAAAACTCTCAAGAAACTAGGTATCAATGGAACGTATCTCAAAATAATAAAAGCTATTTACAACAAACCCACAGCCAATATCTTACTGAACAGGCAAAAACTAGAAGCATTCCCTTTAAAAACTGACACTAGACAAGGATGCCCTCTCTCACTACTCCTATTCAATACAGTACTGAAGCCCTAGCCAGAGCAATTAGACAAGAAAGAAAAATTAAAGGGCATTCAATTAGGAAAAGAAGAAGTCAAACTGTCCCTATTTGCAGATGACATGATCGTATATTTAGAAGACCCCATCCTCTCAGCCCAAAACCTTCTTAAGCTGATAATCAACTTCAGCAAAGTCTCAGAATACAAAATCAATGTGCAGAAATCACAAGCATTCCTATACACCAATAACAGACAAACAGAGAGCTAAATCATGAGCGAACTCTCATTTACAATTGCTACAAAGAGAATAAAATACCTAGGAATACAACTAACACAGGATGTAAAAGATGTCTTCAGGGAGAACTACAAACCACAGATCAAGGAAATAAGAGAGGACACAAACAGAACCTCTGCTTTTCTAAAGGTAGTGTTTAATCTAGTTATCTCATGTCAGTCACATCATCTAATGGAAACAAACAAAAAAACCCTGTTTTTTTTAAATATAAAAATTAAGATAATTCAGAGACAAGTTATAAATCAATGAGTTCATCAGGTTTACTGGATTTAAGATAAAATTACAAAAATCATTTTTATTCCTATTTGCCAATAAATGTAACTTATAAAACAGTAAACTTGGGAGGCTGAGGCAGAATGATTGCTTAAGTAGGAGTTCAAGTCAAATCTGGCCAATATAGTGAGAACTCAACTCATTTAAAAATTATAAAATTACTAATTAAACTTATGAGAAACAATTTTCATTAAAATGTTGGATAACAGACAATATTAGCCAGGATCAAGAGTTTAAAAAAATTACAAACTGTTGGTGGGAGTATACATTGATACAATCTCTTTAGAGAGAAAATTTGCATTATCTAATAATAAAGTTAAAATGTACATGATGTAAATGCCATATTGCTGAGAAAGTCATCTTCTAATTTTGTATCTGAGTGTGTGTGTGTGTAGTAACATAACAAAACAAAACCCAAACTAAAAAAACTCCAAGGGGATAAAGGTAAAATTCAGAATAGAGATGGAGTTGGCTACCATCCAATAGAGGCTGGTTTCACTGATGAGTTGTTTTTAGTTACATGGTAGATACCTAGATATTAATTATATTATTCTTTATATATTTTGATGCATGATATAGTCATAACAACTTTTAAAACTAAAAAAAGAATATTTGCTAGATTAATTGAATTCCAATTAGTTCAGTGTTTCAATTTTGGTTCAGATATATTTTTATTTCTCAGTTAACTTCAATACCTCTCCCTTACATGATTCTCAGCCAGTCATGTTGCTCATTATTTCAGTGAGAAACTGAAAGCAATCAGAAGAGAATTTGTTCAACTTCTCACCACTAAACCCACCAGCTACTGGCATTCCTGCCTACAGTTACAACATATGAACTGTCATTTCTTCTTTTGCATGGTTTGGTGTATAGAAGATACCCAATACACATTTGTTGAGCGAATGAAAGAATGATACAAAATTCAAGTAATTATAATCTAGTATTCAACAATGCATTATCAACATAATTAGTCATTTATAAAAACTACAATGAAATACCACTACACTCTCATGAAGAAGGCTATAATTTCAAAGGCAAACCATAGCAAGTAATGGCCAAGATGTGAAGAAATTGGAACCCTTATACTTGCTGGTGAGAATGTAAAGTTGATACAGCTTCTGTGAAAAGCAATTTAGGTTTTGGCATGGTGGCTTATGCCTGTAATCCCAGCACTTTGGGAGGCCGAGGCAGGCAGATCACCTGAGGTCAGGAGTTCAAGACCAGCCTGATATACATGGTGAAACCCCATCTCTACTAAAAACACAAAAATTAGCCAGGCATGGTGGCACATGCCTGTAATCCCAGCTACTCGGGAGGCTGAGGCAGGAGAATCCCTTGAACCTAGCAAATGGAGGTTGCAGTGAGCCGAGATCATGCCATTGCACTCCAGCCTGGGTGACAGAGTGAGACTCTGTCTCAGAAAAAAAAAAAAGAAAGAAAAAGAAAAAAATAAATAAAGAAAATCAATTTGGCAGTTCCTCAAAATTTTAAACAGAGTTCACATGTGACCTAGCATTTCCTATCCTCTGTATATACCCCAAAGAAATGAAACAACATGTCCATAGAAAAACCTGTACACAAAAATTCATAGAAGCATTATTTATAATGGCTGAAAAGTAGAAACAACTCAAAGGTCCATCAACTGATGAATGAATAAGAAAACATGGCATACCCCTATAATGGAATATTATTCATCAATAAAAAGGAATGAAGTGCTGATACAAACTACAACATAGATGAACCTTAAAAACATTATGCTAAGTAAAAGACAACAGTCACAAAAGGTCACATACTATATGATTGCATTTATGCAGAATTTCCAGAAAAGAAAAATTTATAGAAATAGAAACTAACTTAGTGGTTGTCTAGGGCTGAGGAGCTGGAGAGACTGCGGAGTAAGAGTAACTGCAATGGATGTAGAGTTTCTTTGGGGGATGATGAAATTGTTCTAAATTTAGGTTGTGGTGATCATTGCACAACTCTGTGAATATCCTAAAAACTACTAAACTGTATACTTTAAAAGGATGTATTTGATGATATGTTAATTATTTCAATAAAGCTGTTAAAATAATACATGAAATTCATTTTCAGATTTTCCCTTTTATGGTAAAGTAATTAATTAAATCCAGATTTAACTGGATCTAACACTATAGTATAGATTTGGAGTGACACAAATGAAAGATCAGAACCCAGGAGGTGAATGTTTATTCCAGGTCTACCAAGTACTAGTTTTGAGATCTTGAGTAAATCACTGAATCACTTTAGCGTCAGCTTTTTTTATTTGTTAAAAAAGAGAAAAAGAAAAAGAAAAAAAGAGCATAACTACTCCATTGGACCGTTTTGAGAACTAAATTCAATGGCACTTCAAAAAAGCACCCCATATGCTTCCCATCCCTACAGGTGCCCAGTATTCTCTCTTCTCCTTTTCTTTCCTATCTTCTGCATCCTCCTACCCATGATCTAAAACTTTTTATTCTTTATTATGAAAATGTCCATACAAATACAAAAGTGGAACGATAAATAAATGTCTTTGTACCCATACGCACTTCCATCAATCATCAACTCAAGGGTAAACTCACTTCATGTTTATCTGTGACCCCCCACCCCACCCGGCACATCCCTTCTACATTCCCCCTTCCCTGCCCAGATGATGTCAAAGCAAATCTCATTCATCATATCATTTGTAAATACTCTGGTAAGTACTTCTAAAAAAAGTACTTTTTTGGGGGTAAATAAATGTAATAGCATTACCATAGCTAACAATAATACTCTAATATAAAGAAATATCGAATTTGTTTTCCAATATCCCTGGTTATATAGGAAAATTATCTCTGGACAAGTCAGGCTAAGCAAGATTCCATACACTGCAACTGATTGACAGTCTTTTACATTTCTCTTAATTATTACATTTCTCTTAATCTATAGATTCTCTTCCTCTGCTTCCATTTTTCTCTTATGTTTTTTATTGTTCAGAAAATCTGGGCCTTTTGAATTTTTGAACTTGTAAGTTTTCCACAGTCTGTATTTTTCCCTTCACATTCTTGTGATGTGGTTTGAAATGTTCCTCTGATCCTTGTAATTTCTGCAAAGTAGTAGTTAGATCTGGATTAACGTTTCTGTTGGTTTTTGTTTTTGGCAATACTACTTGAGAGAGAATGGTTATCATTTCATCTGGAAGCACCTAATGTCCCATTGATTCTTCAGTGATGTTGGCAGCATTGATAATTATTGCTTTGATTCATTAATTTACTAACCATTGCCAAATGGTAATTGTCTAATTTCATAATTCTACATTCATTTATATACTAGAATACTTCTGTAAAGAGAAATTTCCTGTCCCCAAATATTTGATTATCTTTAAGTATAATTTGTATAGAAAAAGCAGATCAAATGTTTAGTTTTTTTCCCTTTCCTTTAATAGTTTTTTCAAATAACAGCTTTGGTCCTTTAACATTCATTCCAAAATAATTAATGAGGGCCCTTATTGAGAAACGTGGATTTTAAAATATTTGCCATAACGTACTATATTGTGGATATTATTCTTAATCATCTATAAATATTCTCCACTTTTCCCAATGGGAGATTATTTATGCTAGCTCTGAGCTCTGTTGACAAAATCTTAGTGATCTTTGGAATTGTTCTTGCCTTCTGGTACAAGATAGAGCTATTTCAAGCACTTTTTGTATATTACTTACTCCAGATCTGGAATCAATTATTTTAAGGGACCCTGATTCCTCTTAATGTGAAGTGGTAAAACCTCATCACTACTAAAAATACAAATATTAGCTATTTGGGAGGCTAAGGCAGGAGAATCACTTGAACCCAAGAGGCAGAGGTTGCAGTGAGCTAAGAATATGCCACTGCACTCCAGCCTGGGTGACAGAGCAAGACTCCATCTCAAAATAATAATAATAACTTAAAGATGAGAATCTGGATCACAGGGAGTAATAATTCTTTCTATTGGGTTGATAATAAGTGGATAACTAATATCTATTTTTTGAAATTTCAAAATATTTATTGAACATAAATAGAAACCTAAGTCCTGAAGAAAACAACAAGACAAATTTTGAAAGTAAAATGTAATTTTCCCCTAATAAATAAATTGCTTTCTGTTCCTGGCTTACAAAATGACTGATCGTTTCCTTCTATCCCTTTGTACCTTTGCGTATCTAGCAGAAAACCTCTTAGCTCTGGCTTTGGGCATACAGAAACATCCTATTGACGATTATGTTCAAATGTTTATTTACTTTGCCTAGAGTAAATTGGGAGACTGGCCTTGTCTGGATTGATCACAGGATAGATATTCAGGAAGCTCTGATCATCTTGAGCATGTTTATGAGCAAAAAATAGATGCAGTGACTAACAGAAATGTTGTTGAATGTGTAGATATGGCACCCATCACTAACATTATAAGAACTTCATACCTTTATCCAGGAAAATCCCCACTCTGTACAACTGGGGACTCGTCCAGAAAACACTTAAAGGCATAGTGCTGGCAGCAAAGACCTTTCCTTTTCTGGAACCCACAGTCCAGAAGCCGACTTCTAAAGAAAGCACAATGTTCCCTTGTTGATTCACAGATTTCTTACAGATGCCCACATCTCATAGTTTGCTAGTGCCCATATCCACCTCCCAGTAATGCTGGCCAGAAGTGAAGTGAGGGGCACCTAGGACACACAGTGCAGAGTTGAACCTCTCAGCTCGCTCCTTTCTATTCTGGCTGAAATTCCCACATCAGACACTACTCAGGTCTTTAGAAACGGTGAGATGGTTGTTAGCTATGTCCTCATCCAAGGTCATATCCACCTGAAACTTCATCCTTGGGTTCATTGTTAGATTAGATTTCAGCTTGAGCTCTAGTTCCTTGATCGTGGAAACCAGAGCCTTCAGCTTGAACTTGGGTCTGATGTCATTCTTCTGAGAGACTACAGAGCAGAAGGCCACAGTAAACCTTCCCCAAGGTGCGCCTTCTGCAGTGAATTGATACATTGGAGACAGCAGACATATCCCCATTTCAGTTGCACAGGTTTTTAAAGATCATTTAGACAGACAAGACATCTAATTATTTTTTTAAAGTGTCCAACCATGGCAAATATCTCTTTTTCCCAAGCTTCTCCCTCTGATTGCCCATCCGTAGTAGCTTTCCCGCACAGCTCAGATTGAGAAATATCTATTTTTAAAATATTTTATTTTTATATAATTCAGACTTACAGAAAAGTTGCAAAAAAAGAAAAAAAATTTTCTGTATACCCTTCCCCTGGTTTGCCCGAATGTTAATGGTTAATGTGAAAATGTCAACATTGTTGGTTCATATTTTCCATCACCATTTCGGGTGACAATTTGCCTTACCATTTTTTTCTCTCTCTCATCTGTGTGTGTTGGGGGGTGGGTGGGTGTGAGGGTATGTAGGGGTGAATGTTCTCTTCTTTATATATAAAATTTCCTCAGAACCATTGGAAAGGAAGTTGCAGATATGATGCTCCTTGGTCCCTAAACATTTGAGCATATAGGATATTTTCTTATATGGTCAAAGTATGATAATACAATATTAATGCACCAGCCTTGTTTAAATTTCCCCAATTATCTGAATAATGTCATTTATGGTAAAAGAATATCCTGTATCCCTTGTGGCATTCAATTATCATTTTTAAAAATCTCCTTAAAGCTGAAACAGTTTTCAGTCTTTGATTTATGAGCTTCATGTTTTTGAAAAGTATGGGCCAGTTATTTTTTAGAAGGTCTCTCGATTTGTGTTTCTCCAGTGTTTCCTTATGGTTATATTCAAATCTTGCATTTTAGAAATAATAACACAGAAGTGATATATTTATGGTAGGCCATTTTTGTTACTATAAAGCAATATCTGAGTTTAGGTAATTTATATTAAGAAGAGGTTTAATTGGCTCATGGTTCTGGGGGCTGTACAGGAACCATGGTGCTGGCATCTGCTTCTAGTGAGGGCTTCAGGAACCTTAGAGTCATGGCTGAAGGCTATGCAGAGTCAGTGTGTCACATGGCCAGAGCAGGAGCACGAGAGTGAGGAGGGAGGTGCCACACACTTTTAAACAACCAGATCTTGCATGAACTAACTGAACAAGAACTAACATCACCAAGGGAATAGTGGATCTGCCCCCGGTCCAATCACCTCCCACCAGGCCCCACCTTCAACAATGGGATTACATTTCAACATGAGATTTGCAGGCGACAAACATCCAAACTATATCAATATTCTTTTCATATCAAAAGGCACAGGATGTTGATTTTTCCTCTCACTGAAGGTATTAGCCTTGATCACCTGGTTTAAGTGGTATCTTCCAGGTTTCTCCAGTGAAAAGTTGCTCCTTTTGTTAATTAATAAGTATCTTCTGAGGAGACTACTTAGAGATCTTGGAATTCATCAAAATTTTATCTACAAATTTTAACATCCTTTGCTGACACCTGGCTGCATCAATTACTATGATGGTTGTCAATCAGTGGCTAATTCCATCATTCCTTCTAAATTTATTTGTTGGTAGTGTACTATGCATCCTCCTTCACCTAATGTATGGATGTATGTATATCAATATGGACTTATGGATTATGATTTTATTTAATGGGCTATAACATATTACCATGATTATTTATTTTTATGCTTGAATTTTCCCAGATTTTACCAGGAGATATCCCTATAATCTGGTTCCTGTGTCCTTTTGACAAGTCCCTTCATTATTTGAATGTAACTTTGCTTTCTGGTGCCAAAAAATATTCCAATTATGCAGCCATAAAAAAGCCATAAAAAAGAACAAAATCCTGTCTTTGCAAAAGCATGGATGAAGCTGGAAGTCATTATCCTAAGCAAATTAACGCAGGAACAGAAAGCCAAATACCACATGTTCTCACTTATAAGTGGGAGCTAAACATTGGATACCCGTGGCCATAAAGAAGGGAACAACAGACACTGGGGACTATTCGAGAGGGGAGAGAAAGAGAAGGTCAAGGGCTGAAAAACGGCTCATTGGATACTATGTTCACTACCTGGGTGACGGGATCTTTCATACCCCAAACCTCAGTGTCACGCAATTCACGCATACAACAAACCTGCCCGTGTACTCCCTGAAGTTATTTTTAAAAAAAGATATTCTAGACTCAACTTGTACTTTCTTAGCACGGTCCCAGATGCAGCCATTTCTCCAAGGAGGCTTGATTCCTTTTAAAAGAAAACGCTGTTTAGAAAACAATCTCTGGGCTTTAGTTGTGCTAACTGCCACTAGAATGTGCATTTTATTTTTTTAAGGGAAAAAATACTGAGTTCTTAATGATACTTCTTTTTTAAATCAGGATTATAATATTTTTACTTAAATTTATTGAACTTCCATATATTGTATTTCCTTTCCTCTATGCCAAAAATATTAGTTCTTAAAGATACCAACATAATTACTTCTTCTGTATATCACACAAAGCATACATAACAGTCTCATAATTATATTAGCATTGTCATTAGCAGCATGATTACTAAAAACAGTTTCAGACCATGGTGCTGTTCTCCCTGTCCTTAGAGTAGCTCCCACCAGAGACAATCAAATCACTGTTGATAATGGCTTAGAGTAATTCATCTCAGTGTGTTTATGCCAAAAAATTGAAATGCAGTTGTGCTCATGTTCCATTTTGTTTTGCATAATAAGAAATTACTGTTTTAAGATTTAACTTTGTTTTAAAGGTATATAGAATATTTAAATCATTCCAAAGTCAAATATTCAAAATTTTAAGAGGGCAAGCTTCTATCCTTATCTTCTCCTCTCTACCTTTCTTTATTTCTACCCCATACCGTCTCTTCTGCCATAGGAAACTTTTAAAAATAATTTGATGTGTGTGCACATGCATGTGGGCGTGTGTATTTTACAGTAGGGCAGGTTTTGCTTTTGTTGTTCTGGTTTAGTAGAAGCAAATTTGGCCAGGTGTGGTGGCTCACACCTCTAATCCCAGCACTTTGGGAGGCTGAGGCAGGTGGATCACCTGAGGTCAGGCGTTCTAGAGCAGCCTAACCAACATAGAGGAACCCATCTCTAATAAAAATACAAATTAGCTGGACACGGTGGCGCATGCCTGTAATCCCAGCTACTCAGGAGGCTGAGGCAGGAGAATCGCTTGAACCCAGGAGGTGGAGGTTGTGGTGAGCTGAGATTGTGCCATTGCACTCTGGCCTGGGCAACAAGACCAAAACTCTGTCTCAAAAAAAAAAAAAAAAGCAAATGTGTATCTATATTTTCATTACACTACTTAGATGAATGATAGCATATTAAGAACACATTTCTTCTCCCTCCCTTTTTCATTTAACAATATATAATCCCAGGGGTCATTCCTTAATACATAGAGATATTCTTTCATTTTTATAACTGTATAATACTCTATTGTATGGATATACTGTAATTATCCAGTATTTCTATTTTAATGGCTATTTCATTGTTTCTACACTTTTGCTATTAAAATACTATCACAAGGTACAGCCACATAGATAGGTCTTTTCATATTTTTGTCAGTGTGTCTTTGGAATAGATTCATAGAAATAGAATCATTTCACCAAAGAATAACTACAGGTATAATGTACTAGATATTGTAAAATTTTCCTGCATAGTGTTTGAAGTATTTTGTATTTCCATCAGCAATGTGTGAAATTGTCAGTGTTTCCAGCACCTCACCAACAGAATATCTGACCAACGGGGATTTTTGTTAATCTGACAGGTAAGCAGTGATGTTTAATTGGCATTTCTCTTGTTTTGAGCAAAGCTGAGCATCTTTTTATACAGTTATGAAGAATTTTTTTTCTATAAACAATCTCCTTAGGTGGCTCATTTGCAGTAGAATTTAGGTCTTTTATTCTGTTTTTAGAAGCTCCCTACAGTTAGAAATATTAAGTTCTGTCTGTGATATAAACTGCAAATATTTTTCTTGGGTTGTCACTTTTCACGTTTTATTTTTGAGCGACACATTTTTAAGTCAAACATGGACCATAACCATGCTGAGAGAACTTATAGCAAAATTTACAAGGCTATCTTTCTTAGTGTTAGAACTTTTACCTAATGAAAATCAAACATATGACCAACATAGCATATAGAGCATACAGCTATTTCTCTACTGCCTGAAATATCATATAATGCACATGTAGCTCACATGTGAGTAGGCAAGAGATTCTGAAACACAGAACGAAGACAAAAGGATCACAGCAATTTCAGTATGCTCTCCTGGTTACAGAATATCTCCAAATCATTCTCCAGTTACTGACCAAAAAAGCAATAAAACCCAGATTTGTCTGCCTGTGGAGAAGTAAATAGAAGGAGAAAGTGAATAGCAAAACAAAGCTATCTGGTGAAAAGACGTCCTTACTTGGAAGGAGTTATGATTTTTGCCTCTTCCACAGGTATCCTCAGTGAGGCAAGCATCAAGTGGCCTGACAGCCCACGGCACACTGTCTACAGCTGATATCACTAAAAGCCAGTCCGAAGCAACTTAAAATAGGCCCTCCTTGAGCTTAACTTTTTATAAAGGCAAGATTACAGAGTGATTAAGTAAATGAGTTTTGAAAGTAAATTTATGATCAAATTTGAATTGTGCAGTATATTACCTCTCTCTTAAATTTGCTCAGCTCACCATACTCTCTGGATTTCTACTTTCTTACATGTAAAATGGCGATCATGAGCTTTCTCATGGGGCTGTTGTGAGTATAAGCGTGATGTGTCCTCAAAGCACTTAGTACACTGCCTGTCACATTGCATGCTTGATAAATACAGTCTTAATGAACTGCCTATTGAGTCTGTTACATGGACTATTATATTTGTCTTTTGTGGTAAAACAGTTTTTGTAAGCATGAACATTATACTCTCTTAGGTCCCTTTCTTAAGAGAAAAGTGTCTGCTTTCTAAGACACTGGACTGTCTTAACTCTCTTAACTACTGCATAAAAACAACCAGAGCTCTTAATGTAATAGAATAACAAAGAAAATGTCTTGAGAGTAGGAAAACCAGAAAAAGGCCACAAAAGGTAGAACATCATAAACAGAGAAACAAGTTTTTAGTAATTTCTAACTAGTTATTTACATAGTAATTATTTACCAAAAGATTAGCATGGGCAATATAATAGTATCCCCTGTGGAAAAAAAGTTTCTAGTAATAAACATAGCAATTATTAATTGAATAGTTACTTTGTACTAGTCACAAAGATAGGAAGTGTAAACATAAGCAATTGCAGAGATTGGGAGTGTAGACTCTGGGCTATTAAACTGTCTTGTTTCAGTTCTAGCTCTTCCACTTACCATGGGACCAAGAGGAGCTTATAAAATTCTAAGTGCTTCTGTTATTTCATCTCTTAAACTGATGACTAATAGTATCTGTCTCATAAATATGATATAATTGTTGAGAGCCATCAGCTCTGGAGCTAATTGGCTTTGATTTGTGCTCCACTTCTATTTTCTTTTTATGTGACTTCTGCTAAGTTTATTAACCTCTGTGTCCCAGTTTCCTCACCTGCCAAATGTGGATAATATCTCTAATTTCCAAGATAGTAGTAAATACTAAGTGAGATAATGCAAGTAAATAATGTAAAACACTGTCTGTCATATAGAAAGTTGTCAATAAATGTGAACTATTTTTATTAGGATAAAATGGCATAATCTATAGGGTCTAGAATATAGTATGCACTAAATACTACACACACACACACACACACACACACACACACACACACACACACATATATATATGATTGTTATATGTCTATTTAAAGATTCAAGGACAAGAAACAGACTCACTACCACCACTCAACATGTAGTAAGAGCTAAAGACAGTAGTATTTCTGGTGAGTTGTCTAAAAGATATACAGACTGCCTACAGCTCTAAATACTCTAAAAATATACCCTGCACTAAAGCCAGAACATCAGAGAGGGCTGCTCTGTACTTCAATATTGAGACCTCCAGTGGAATTGTTCTAACTGAAGTTTACTTTTGCATTATGACATCTGCCTAGGTCAGTAGACATTATTCTGAGTTCCTATGAATGTACTGATGTCATCAATAAAAGACTATCTATCTATCTACTATCTATCTTTTTTTTTTTTTTTGAGATGGAGTCTCACTCTGTCACCCAGGCTGGAGTGCAGTAGCGCAATCTCGGCTCACTGCAACCTCTGCCTCCTGGATTCAAGGGATTCTCCTGCCTCAGCCTCCTGAGTAACTGGGATTACAGGCACATGCCACCACACCCAGCTAATTTTTTGTATTTTTATTAAATACAGAGTTTCACCATGTTGGCCAGGCTAGTCTTGAACTCCTGACCTCAAATGATCCACCGCCTCGGCCTCCCAAAGTGCTGGGATTACAGGCGTGAGCCACTGCCCCCAGCCTAAAAGAGTATATTTTTTAATTATGGAAAAATCATTACATAAATTCACCATCTGCACCATTTTTAGTGTACAGTTCAACTATGTTAAGTTCATTTATATTGTTGCACAGCCAATTTCTGTGCAAACCAATGTTGGGCAGACATCTTTCATCTTGCAAAATGAAACTCTACACTCTTTTCAAACATAACTCCCCATTTCTCCCTCTCCTCAGCCCACAACAACCACCATTCTACTGTTTCTGTAAATTGGATTACCCTAAATACTTCATATAAGTAGAATCATGCAGTATTTGTTTATTTATGACTGGCTTATTTCACTTAGCATAAGGTCCTCAAGGTTCATCCATGTTGTAGCATGGGACACCATTTCCTTCTTTCTGAAGGCTGAACAATATTCCATTGTATGTATATACTGCATTTGTTTTACCCATTCATCTGTCAGTGAACACTTGAGTTGCTTCCACCTCAGGATCATTGTCAATAATGCTGCTATGAACATATGTGTGCAATTATTTCCTATAGGTCTTGCTTTTAATTCTTTTGGACATACACTTAGAAGTGGGGATTGCTTCATAATATATCTTAGTTCATTCCTGCTGCTATAACAAAATAACTTGATCTAGGTCATGTATAGATAACATAAATTTATTTTTTACAGTTTTAAAAACTGGGAAGTCCAGATGAAGATGCTAGCAGAATCAGTGTCTGAATCTGAAGGTAAGACCGTGCCCTTTGTTTCTGAGTTGGCACCATTTTGCTGCACGCTCACATGGTAGAGAAAAAGCAGAAGAACCAAACAGGCTTCCTCAAGCCCTTTCATAAGGGCACTAATCCAATTTATGAGGGTGTATCCTTAATGGCCAAATCACCTCCTAAAGACTCTGCTTCTTAATACTGTTGCATTGGGGATTACATATCAATATGAATTTTGGAAAGATACAAACATTCAAACCATAACAGATGGTATTTTTATTTTTAATTTTTTAAGGAACTGCTATACAATTTTCTATAGTAGCTGCACCATTTTACATTATCAAAAACAGTGCACAAAATCCCACTTTCTCCATATCCTCACCAACACTTGCTATTTTTTGGCTTTGTTGGCTTTTTTTCTGATAGTGGCCAACCTGGTGGGTCTGAGCGGGTATCACCTTCATGGTGTTTCTCTCTGGTGATTAGTGATGGAGCATCTTTTAATATGCTTGTTGGTCATTTGTACATTATCTTTGGAGAAATGTCTGTTCAAGTCCTTTGCCCATTTTTTTAATTGAATAATTTGTTTTTGTTGTTGAGTTATAGGAGTTCTTTATTCCGTGTACTAACTCTTACCAGATGTGTAATTTGTGACAGTGTTGTGTACTTTGATGTACAGAAGTGTAATGATATTTTGAGGGCATTTTTCCCTACACCATACAGCATCTTTTTCAGCAGGAGTTTAGAGTGATCCTCCGTTCTCTTCCCTTTGAAAGGTTTTCCCATATATTTCTTGAAAATATTTTGTATTGTCGATATTTTAGTTTATATTACTTTCCATGGAAAATTAATGTTAATTTTAATAGTGACTAAAACCATCTACAATTTACAGACAAGGTAACTAAGTTTCAGTATCTGGAAGTAACTTCCTGAAGGCCATCTAGTTAGTAAATGGCAGGTGCCAAGATTCAATCCAAAGCCTTTTTGTGGATTTTTTTTAGAATACTAGGCTACTTCTTCAAGCAGTGAACACAAATTGTGTCATTTTTGATGCAGTCACTGTGCTCTCTAAAGGATCACAGCAGGTGAGCTCACTTTCTGCAGGGCTGACTAGGGAGGCTGGAACATGAAGGAGGGAATCACAGAGAAAGAAAAGGGAATGACATCAACAAAAATATGAAAATAAATAAAAGTATGACCTAGAAGTACTGTCTTCTGGCTACTTTACCCTATTTCTTGTTGAGTACAATACAGTCTGAATAGAAAGAAGAAAGAAATAAAGTGTAAAAGATAGATGTGAGCCGCAATATGGAGACTGTTAATTCTAGTGTTAGAAATTTGGCCTTGAGCCTGGCATGGTGGCTCATGCACAAAATCCCCACTCCTTGAGAGGCTGAGAAGGAAGGACTGATTAAGGCCAGGAATTTGAGACTAGCCCGAGCAACATAGTAAGATCCTGTCTCTAAAATAATTTAAAAATCAACCGGGCGTGATGGCACACATTTGTAGTCCCAGCTACTCAAGAAGCTGAGATGGGAGGATCATCTGAGCCCAGGAGATCAAGGTTGCAGTGAACTATGATCACAGCACAGCACACCAGCCTGGGTGACAAAGTCTCTTAGCATATTTGTGCAAATGTAATTATGTAAGTAATTACATATAAAAATGTAGGTATTAATCCATTTGTAATTATATAACTAATTACATGTAAAAATGTAAATATTTGTCCATTTGTAATGGAATATATTCACAGGTTATTTATAAAATAAATAAAATAAAAATGGCTAAAAAAGAAATTTGGACTTAGTTTGGTAGATACCAGAGAGTCAAGAAAAAAATTTCAACAAAATTTTGCTTTAGGAAGAATCTTCTTGCGGTTTATCTTAGGTAAGTTTCCCTGGAATGAGATGCTGAGAAAATGATTTATTGAGGGGTTCTCTCAAGTGAAACCCATGAAAGAATGAGGGAACCAGGAGAAGACAGGGAAATAAGCGTATAAACACCCAACACTCACAGCAGTTGAAGGAAAGGTCACACTGCCCTAGTGGAGGGTAACTGGGCAGGCACCAACCATATCTACTGTGTGGCATTTTAAAGGATGAATTGGAATCATAGGAGCTTGAAGAACCACATACAGATATCAAAGGTGCTACCATTTGAACTTAGATAGTGGCTGTGTGGGCAGAATGATGACTTCCCAGAAATGTTCATGTCCTAATACCGGAAACCTGTGAATATGTTCCATTACAAATGGATGACAATTTACATTTTAATATGCAATTAGTTACATAATTACATTTGCGCAAGTATGCACAGAGACTTCGCATGGTTAAAGTAAAGATGTTGAGATGGAGAGATTATCTACATTAGCCAGGTGGCCTCAACCTAACATGATTCCATAAAAAGGGAAAGTTGTTCCTGGCTGAAGTTAGAGACAGAAGAGAGGTTGCTGGTTTTAAAGGCATAGCAAGGGGGCCATGCACTAAAGAAATACAGGCTGTCCTAGAAGCTGGAAAAGAGAAGGAAACAGATTTCCCCTGGAATGGAAGGAAGGCGACCCCGATTGCACCTTGACTTTCTTTAGCTCAGGGAAACTCTTGTTCAACTTTGAAACTACAGAACTGTAAGGTAGTAAATTTGTGTTGTTTTAAGGTGTCACAGCAGCAATAGAAAGCCAATACAGTGGTCATAGAAGGGAAACAAAAAGACTAATGACTAAGAAATTGATAGAGTTCCCACAACTTAAAAAATAAAGCTTTAAAAACATTAACCTCTGTTTCATTTTATTTCTTGATTTTAAATAGAATTAATGATTCTTATTACCTTTCTCAGAATTCACAAAGTAACATAAAAGGTCATGAAAAAATGATTTCAATAAAATTATAACTGAATTAGGAAATGATAGTTAAAAATTCCATATTTTACAAAGGTTAAGAAAGACACATAATCAGTGAATCCCCAAAACTGTTAAGGGAAGAGTAAAAGGAAGAAGCTGTATTTATTTTTATTATTACATTAAAGATGTAGGTACCAGGTGAATACTAACTGCAAACCACTCTCATTGGCTGCTTTTCAGTGGCTGCCTCCCTGAGATTCACTTTTTCTTAGGAAAATTCAGAACTGTGAGCCTTATGGTCACCAGAGGGTGCTATGGTACAGGCTCTCCCGCTCATCCAAGGGTGCTTGCCAGACAGGCAAAGAATGGTGGTGATGCCTCTGGAAGCCAGTGACTCCTTTCTATTCTCCAGCACGCTTCAAAAATCAGATCTGAAAGTGGAGTCCATTTTTTTTTTTTTTTTTAGCACTGAAATATTTTTTAAGTGAAAAGTTATTTATGAAACTTTTGGCATCTTCCTCAATAAAAATGAAAAATAATAAATGTGCAACAAAATTCAGCAGCTTTCATGAAGTTTTCAAAAAACAGGAATGTTAGGTAAGTAAATGAAAATCGGCAATGTGATGCAATTTAGTTAAATGGATATTCCCCTGAGCTCGTGCTGGGAAGAGGGTGTGAGGGAGAAGGCTATGTCCTGAGCAGTGTCAGGGCATCCATAATTTATACTGTGAGGGTTATATCTGTTTCAGTTCAAAGAACAGTCAAAATTCTTTAGCTCATCAACACAGGTGTGGACACCAAAGCCACTGCAAGTCAGAGCTCAGGAAAAAAGAGAAGCACAAGAGCCAAGCACAGTAACAACCCCACAGAAGCTAATTTATGGCTCGGGCAGCCAAGGTTTTGCAGAATATATTGGAAGGAGCAAATGAACCTAGAAATGGTGATGGTTATATCTTTCTACATAAAATGAACATAGCTCATAACTGAAAGAAGAGGACTTATTACATTTCCGCAAACTGTAGGGAAAGTCATGGCATAAGGAGACCAGCTGGGGTGAGACAATTAGAGGCACGCAGAGGGGAGCTAGAAAAGCAGAAGAAGGCTGGGAGGCCACGACTACCACTTACGCACCTGCCATTGAGTATAGTTGACGTGGAGTTCTGCCTGGAATCGGTACAGATGACGCTGAAACTAATTCTAAAATATTATGATGGTTTGTTTATTAAAGGAAATATATATTTAAAAATATATTCATGAATTGTATTTTTTTGGTGAGTCAGAAATACATTCTTCTGGTACAAAATCCAAAAAGAGTTGTATTATATTTGGAGTAGAATACTAGCTTTATGGTTTTCATAAAAATAATACAATGATTACATAGTACCTTATTGTTTTAAAATGTCAGGATTTATATGATTCAATTTTTTGTAGAGGTTGAGCATCCCTAACTTGAACATCTGAAATGCTCCAAATTCTGAAACTTCGTGAGCATTGACACAACCTCACAAGTAGAGCATTTTATACTTGACCTCACGTGATGAGTCACAGTGAAAACCCAGTCAAGACTTTGTTTCATGCGCAAAATTATTAAAAACATTTCATAAAATTACCTCCAGGTGATATGTACACGATGTATATGAAACGCAAATGAATTTTGTTTTAGACTTTGGTCCCAGGCCCATGATATCTCTTTATGCATACGTGAGTGTTTCAAAATCCAAAAAAACACCAGAAATTCAAAACATTCTTGCCCCAAGTATTTTGGATAAGGTATATCCAACCTGGATATCATTTTTTATGTATATATCAAACCTCCAAGCCAAATTTCAATATATTTTCTGTCTCAAAAGATATATAGAGCAGCATTCACCAAATATTGATGATGGCTATTTCTACGTGTTTCTCTCTTTCCAGCTACACATCTGATGTTAAATATTTTTTCAGTCAAAACAGCATATCACAACAGATTGAATGTAGAAGCAGATATGAACATATAGCAGTTTTTAATTAAGCCAGACATTAAAGATTTTCAAAATGTAAACAGTGCAACTTTCTTACTAACATTTTGTTTTAGAAATAAAAGTATTTTTCATAAAAATGTTATTTCTGTTCATGTAATGCTATTTTTTAAAAAAATAAATATATCAGTTTAAATTTTTAACATGTTTAGATATCTAATATCAATATATTATCAACACGAGAATCTAATATTGATAGATATAATCTACATAAATCAAGGCTCCTTGGGGCCCTCTCTAATTGTTAACAATGTAAAGGGCTTTTGAGACTAGAAAAAATGAGAATATGTATAGTTATAAATCAAATCTCTCTCTAAGCAACAACTCATGTAAACATGTTTAATAGGCAACTCACAATAAGCAATTTAAAGGAGAACTTTTGATGTCATCCAAACCTGACAAATTTGATTTTTCTATTAGCTTTTCTAACTTTAGTAAGTGGTACCATAGTCGACCTAGTTGCTCATCTTCCAAACCTAGCAATCATCTTGATTGATTTGTTCTGCAATTTCCCATATCCAATCTATTAGCAAGTTCCAATGACACAACTATAAAAATATATTCCTAATCATACCACTTCTCACCACCATCACAACTACTACCCCACTTCAAAGCACCATCATATTCTCCTGGCATCTTGGAAAATTAAAATAAAAAAAACAAAAAACCTTACTGGTAAAGTTTCCAAAGAGAAGCTATCAAAAATACAAATGTCTTCCATATCATTATCATTTACATACAAGTGGAATCAAATAATTTACATAATATAATGTTATTAGTTTTTATTTTGCAATATAGTGATTACAGTGATTCCATTTTCTCTAACCTAATTCTAAAGACCTTGACTCAAAAGAGTACGTGATATATATGTAATGGAATAGCTTTCATAAAATAATATGCATATAACTTTGAAATTTTTAAAATGTTATAACCAAATAAATTATACTTGAACATTTTATAGTTTCAGAAAATTTATTTGTATTGAGACAGTGGAATAAAAGGTAAGTTCTACATTTTCTTTTTACCAGATGTATGGTTCAACTTACCTTATCAAGTTCATCTGAAATTGCAATACCTGGGATTTAAAAGAGATTTATAAAAAAAAAGTTTTAGAAGCAATCTTTAGTAACCTAATGTTCAAAACAAACTTTCTATTTGTAAAAGTAGTGCATTTCCCATTCTATTTTTTTCTTTTTATTAGTGCTTCAAAACAATGTGGCACATTCTTTTTACCAATGAAAACAAATTAGGAATTTAAGTCAACTATGACAGCCGTGAACTGCTGAAGCAATGCAAATGATGGAACAAAAACAAAGCAGTGCCACATTCCTTGTAGGTTGTTAAAGTCAGAACAAATTTGCAAATGTGATTGTAGTAATATCATCTTTATGTTATGATGATAATAAAGTATAACTTAGCCTGTTATAATTTGCTCCTTGTTAAGAATTTAGACTTCCAGAATAATTAAATATTAAGGCAAATGGTGGTCCAAGATGACTTATTCTAATGTCTTTATTTTGTGGATGAGGAAATAGACTAGAAAGTTTAAGGAATTTTCCCACAGTCCTGCAGATTGACAGTTTCTTGAGCCAATGCATAAATGATTCCTCCTTACAAGTTCCTCTCCCACCATCCACATATTTCTCACTGCACAACAGTCTAATTTCTGTCTTTAGTCTTTCTCTAAAATTATTCTAACTCAGCAATGTAAAAAGTTTAGTCCTTATTTCTCTGTGATGATGGACTATCAATTTGACTTTCTTGAAATGGTATCCTCTCTTTTCTGTTCTCCTTTGTCTCCTTCACAGGAACCCTCGTTTTTTGCGGGGATAGGGGTTCTTTCCTGAAATGGCAAGGGCTCTTTGCTGAGCTGTCTTTTCTTCTCATTTGATATGTTTCTCTTGGTAATCTACCCCATACCATTGATATTTTTATTTCTCTATATGGCACATCTTTACTGCCAGCACAGACTTTCTTCTTGAGCTAACTGTTGAATTCCTGTGGACATTTCAGTCTCAACTTGTCACACTAAAGACATCATCCTCCCAACTGACTCTCCATTTTATTCTGTTGCACAATGGGGCTGAACTTCAGCACTATGGCAGGGCACTGGAGCAGGTGTGGCCAGCTCTCAGATTCAGGGCACAGAGCAAAGGGGGGTTAGTGTCAAATCCCAGTAGGGAATGAACAAAGAGATAGGGAAAGATCTAAAGTTTGAAGCCCAGGAGAACGTGGAGAAAATAAGAACAGGAATTGAAGCTGAAGTTCAGCAGACTACAAAGAACAAGAATGAATGGGCTGGGTTGGAAAAGAGAACCTGGAAACAGCCTCCTCAGGTTAATGAACCTGAGTAAAAAGAGCCTGTTACAGGGATCAGATCCCCTTCCTGCCTTGGGTACAGATGTGGAGGGTATAAACAATATTTTCTTCGTTCCTATATCGTCTCCCACACCACCAACATAATGAATCAATTATACACAAAGCCAAAAAAGTACAACTTCATCTCAGTAAATGGCACCATTGTAGATCCCCTTGTAGATGACATGAGAAACACAGGCACATTTGGGGTTCATTCTTCAATATTCTGTGAAATTCTGTTTGTTTGTTTTGGTAGAAGTCATCGGTAACTAAGAATTTTTATGTGTCACACATTAAAAGAAAGTCTAGCTACCTCTTCAGGGATTTTGGGTGACCAAAGCTTAACAATTATTCAAGGACTTGCTGTATTATAAAGGTAGTGACTTCAAACAGTTAAAGGAAAAAAAGCTTTAGGGAGAGCTAGCATTGGAGCTGGGCTGTTTCGCTGCTGAGTGTGCCGTAATGGAGAACTCAGATCTGAGGGTACCACAGTCAAGGGGAAGACATGAGACTAAGAGATCTCAGAGGGCAATTATAAACATTTGTAAAGAGCCTAACACAAATCATGTATTTGTGGAATGTTTGGGCTTAAAAAATAGAGAGAATTACAAATGGGGTCATTTAGAATAACTCAGATTTTAAGAAAATATAGGACAGTTATGGCATATCAAATGGCTTATGTCACAGTCTATAGATTTAAAATACATTATTACAATTTATAAAAAGCCAAATGTGTTTTAAATGCTTATATTTACATGTAATATAATTGTACAAAAAAAGGTTTCTTTCCAATATGAATTCAAGATTAAGACTGAATATCTTAAATATAAAATTTTAAAGGGCTTAGTCTATTTGAAATGAGAGAGAGCATAGATAATATGAAACAAAATTCTCTTTCTCACCCAAAGTCATAAAGCTTAGATATCTGGAATTAAATAATCCATAATTCAATTATTTGGGATTTTAAAAAAACTCTCTTGATCTCTTGAATTTTTTAACTTCCTACATAATGCTCTCAGATCTGCAAAAAGAGTTTTCTCATTTAACTTTTAGAAAGCTACCAGTTGATCTTTAAGTTTCTTTTATGCCTCAGATTTATGAATCCATTATTCATAAAGATTGCAGCAATATATCACTTTTCCAGAAAGAAGCCAAGAACTGTCAAGTAAGTAAAAAAGCCCTGTAAATAGTCAAAATGTGTGTCACACAGAACTTGCACATTACTCATGGGCTAGCTTCTCTAGATTTTAGCAAACATATGAGCTGTTTTTCAGGGCTGGAAAATTTTAGTAGTTGAAAATGAAGTTGAAGAGAAACATTGCTTTGAAGATATATTTCAGTACTAAAAAGTAATGGACCCCAGAATAAAACTCAAAGTAGCTAAATGGACAACTTGGTTTGGAGAAAGAATTATGCCTTTAATTATGCCAACTCTTTGGTCTGATTATATTTTGTTCAAATACTTATTATTATATTTTCTTAAAGTTTACATATTTTGATGACCTTGCCTGAGAAATTATCCAAATAAATCTCCACTCTATTATCCGTAATTCTTTCAGCTTTCTATTTTCAATGTCAAATTGCTGAGGGCATGTTTTTTTTTAATTCTTCTTATTTCGTTTTTAATCAAAGCTTAAGCAGATTAAAAGCAGTTGAAAGAATTTCAATGAAACGCTTCACAAAGGCATGAAGCTCTAATGGGAACCATTTATACTGAGCAGCCAGGATATCTTCCCCAGTGTCTAGCAGAACATCCACAGCTATTCCCTGAGAAGAGATTAACAAGTTTTAGGCATTTTATTAACTTTTAAAAGGTATCATATTTTAAATTGAGATTATGTTTTAAGTTTACAGAAACTGAGGATCTTCAGAAAACAGAAAATATGCAAGAGAAAATGAAGTGAGTTGCTAAGATATGTTGTAAGAATGAAAAGCCCAGGATTTGAGTGTGGGACTCTTGATGAATAGCGGAATACGTGGTCCTTGTAAAAGTCAAACTAGAGTTTAAAAGAAATGTCCTATCAGGGTGATATAGTTTGGATTTGTGTCCCTGCCCAAATCTCATGTTGAATTGCAATCCCCAGTGTTAGAGGTAGGGGCTGGTAGGAGGTGACTGGATCATGGGCTGAATTTCTATAAATGGTTTAGCACCATGTCCTTGTGGTTGCTCTCATGATAGTGAGTGAGTTCTCACAAGATGTGGTCATGTGAAAATGTATAGAAAACGTGTAGCACCTCTCCCCACCTAGCTCTTGCTCTGGCTTTTGCTTTCGCCATTTGACTGCAAGTTTCTTCTTGGCCTTGTGCCATACTTGTAAACTTCCAGAGGCCTCCCCAAAGGCAGATGCTGGTGTTAAGCTTCCTGTACAGCCTGCAAAATCATAAGCCAATTAAACCTCCTTTCTTATAAATTACTCAGTCTCAGGTATTTCTTTATAGCAATGCAAGAATGGCCTAATACACAAAGTAACCGTTGCTTAGGGTACCGATGATGTCCAGCTGTAGGAGGGAGCTGCCTAGAAGTGATGGGAAAAATTAGTTCTTTCAGAAACTGAGCTTCTCTTCTGGATAAAGAAGCAGTGGCTCCCACAGGTATGTCAGAGGTAGACATGAATCAGGTAGAATTTCCTGATTCACTGTAGAGCAAATCTATCTAGATGGTCTCCATTTGTGCTATTTAATTGAAGGGCCTTTCCATTTATTCTCATCTCCAAAGAGGTTTCACTGTGCACAGGCTAAAGCAACTCCATCTTGGATGCTAATCCTCCATGAAGACTTCTGATCAACCCAGTTCTGTGAATGCCTCTAAGATTTCCCATTTATCTATTATTCCTTGTTTAAGAGCAGATAGTTACCATAAATCCTGCTCTTAGGTCAAAACAACCTTGATGCTATCATACTTCAATTATCCCACATATTTCTTCTAAATCACGTATGCCCTTTCCCTTTGGTATATAAGCCCTGGGTCTGGGGGATAATGGTGCAGGGACTCACCTTGTCTCACAACCTTCCCAGACACACTCATGGCTTCTGTTCATTAGTCCCTATTAAATGTTTCTTTCTAAATTTGACTTGCAGCCTCTTTCTTCGACCTTTCAGCTTCCACAGACTTTTAGAGGTACGTTTGCATAGACCAGCACAGCACAAAACACATCAGTTTCAGAAACTTATTTCAAAACACAGTTCTCATATTCCCATATTTGAGTTGCCTACTATAAGGGAAACAAGAGCTATAGGTTTCTCCAAGACTTCTATCTTTCTAGGTATCTGTTCAGCCCCAGAGTTAGAATTAGGTTGTAGTTATAGGAAATGTAAGTAGCAACTTTTCAAAATTCTCTACACCTTAGTATAATTCATTCATTTCACAAAAGTAGGTCAGAAAATTAATATAGTATAAAATGGTACTATTTCTCCAAAATCAATTTCCCTTTTGGAAAAAAAGCCAATTAGAATGCAGAAAATTAGACTCCCCAATTCTTTGTTTAAGCCTTTTTTTCAACTGTGAAATACACTTCAAATATAAAAATAGAGCATATAACTTGGAAATATCAGTCTTATGCTAGAGCTGGCCCATACTGGCTTTTGAAAACCAACTCTGCACATTCCTTCCCAACACCTCACTCAGTAATGTCACATTGGTAGCTTGAAATTAGCCATAGTGGGAATATTTACATCATGAAAAAGGACAAATGCTAAAAGCCAGGGCTTATTTTCAGAATTAGCTTACTGGCATGACACTGAGCATAAAGAGTAATGCTACAGCAAATACCTGTGTAAGTAGAACCTTTATTACTAAATGGGTGATCGACAACCTCTGACAATTAGTCGATTAAAACACCCTTTAGGCTGGGCACAGTGGCTCATAACTGTAATCTTAACACTTTGGGAAGCTGAGGTGGGAGGATCACTTGAATTCAGGAGTTTGAGACAAGCCTGGGCAACAGTGAGCCTTCTCTCTACTTATATTTTAAAATAAATTAATAAAAAAAATCCACCCTTTATACAGACTGCTAACTGCTTTTAGAGCAAAGAGGATTCCTGGTAGAAACTGAGGAATATGATCCTTAATTGGTGCATTAGTTTGTTTTCACATCGCTGATAAACAGATAACTGAAACTAGGAACAAAAAGAGGTTTAATTGAACTTACAGTTCCACATGGCTGGGGAGGCCCCAGAATCACTGCAGGAGACAAAAGGCCCTTCTTAGATGGCAGAGGCAAGAGGAAATGAGGAAGAAGCAAAAGCAGAAACCGCTGAAAAACCCATCAGATCTCATGAGACTTATTCACTAGCACAAGAATAGCACAGGAAATTCTGGCCCCCATGATTCTATTACCTCCCCTGGGTCCCTCCCACAACACATGAGAATTCTGGGAGATACAACTCAAGTTGAGATTTGGGTGGGGACACAGCCAATCTGTATCATTCCACCCCTGGCCCCTCCAAATCTCCTGTCCTAACATTTCAAAACCAATCATGCCTTCCCAACAGTCCCCCAAAGTCTTAATTCATTTCAGCATTAACTCAAAAGTCCACAGTCCAACGTCTTATCTAAGACAAGGCAAGTCCCTTCTACCTATGAGCTATAAAATCAAAAGCAAGCTAGTTACTTCATAGATACAATGGGGGTACAGGTACTGGGTAAATACAGGTATTGGGGAAATATAGCCATTCCAAATGGGAGAAATTGGCCAATACAAAGGGCTTACATGGTCCATGCAAGTCCAAAATCCAGCAAC
Source organism: Plecturocebus donacophilus (assembly GCA_004027715.1). Lineage (NCBI taxonomy): Eukaryota > Metazoa > Chordata > Mammalia > Primates > Pitheciidae > Plecturocebus > Plecturocebus donacophilus. The sequence goes on along the minus strand of PVKP010008099.1, from coordinate 34,495 downwards.
GCAGTCAAATTTTAAAGCTTTAAAATGATCTCCTTTGACTCCAGATCTCACATCCAGGTCATGCTGATGCAAGAGGTGGATGTCCATGGTCTTGGGCAGCTCCGCCTCTGTGGCTTTGCAGGGTACAGCCTCCCTCCCTGGCTGCTTTTTATAGGCTGGCGTTGAGTGTCTGTGGCTTTTCCAGGCTCACGGTGCAAGCTGTTGGTGGTTCTACCATTCTGGGGTCTGGAGGATGGTGGCCCTCTTCTCACAGCTCCATTAGGTGGTACCCCAGTAGGGACTCTGTGTTGAGGCTCTGACCCCACATTTCCCTCCACACTACCCTAGGAGAGGTTCTCCATGACGGCCCCTGCCTCTGAAGCAAACTTTGCCTGGGCATCCAGGCATTTCCATGAATCTTCTGAAATCTAGGCAGAGATTCCCAAACCTCAATTCTTGACTTCTGTGCATTCACAGGCACCACATGAAAGCTGCCAAGTCTTGGGGCTTCCACCTTTTGAAGCCACAGCTCGCACTGTACGTTGTTCCCTTTCAGCTACAGCTGGGACACAGGGCACCAAGTCCCTAGGCTGCACAAGCACGAAGTTCTTGGACATGGCCTACAAAATTACATTTTTCCCCTGGGCCTCCTGGTATGTGATGAAAGGGGCTGCTGTGAAACTCTCTGACATGGCCTGGAGACATTTTGCCCATGTTCTTGGGGATTAACGTTTGGCTCCTTGCTACTTATGCAAATTTCTGCAGCAGTCTTGAATTTCTCCCCAAGAAATGGGTTTTTCTTTTCTATCACATAGTCAGGCTGCAAATTTTCCAAATGATTATGCTCTGCTCCCCTTATAAAATAGAATGCCTTTAACAGTACCCAAGTCACCTCTTGAATGCTTCGCTGCTTAGAAATTTCTTCCACCAGATACCCTAAATCATCTTTCTCAAGTTCAAAATTCCCCCAATCTCTAGAGCAGGGGCAAGATGCCACACTCTTTGCTAAAATATAACAAGAGTCACCTTTGCTTCAGTTCCCAACAAGTTCCTCATCTCAATCTAAGACCACCTCAGCCAGGACCTTATTGTTCATATCACTATTGACATTTTTGTCAATGCCATTCAATAAGTCTCTAGGAAGTTTCAAACTTTTGTACATTTTCCTGTCTTCTTCTGAGGTCTCCAAACTGTTCCAACCTCAGCAGTGTGAAAATAAACTAATACAGTAAGTTGATACTGAGAATGGGATGTTTCTAAAAAATATACCTCTAGACGTGGAAGCAACTTTGGAACTGGGTAACAGGATCAGCCTTACAAATATTCCTTCTTGATAAGCAACTGCAGACCTTAAGCCAGTTTCGGCCAACTTATAAAGACTGTGCATAAACTGTCTTTATATCCTACCATTTGCCTTTTGACATAATGATATTCCACGTCATTTTACTGCTAAAACCACACCCCAAAGTGAACATAGGATGTATGTTACATATATGTTTTCCCATTGTGCATGTACTTAACTGCCCTCATAAATATGTATGGTTTTCTCCCAAATCTACTGAATACATATGATACCCATGTGATACAGATCACGTGAAGTATAAAACTCAATCTGCCCTTTCCCTCTTCAAAAAGAGCAATTTTAGTTCACACCAGAGACTATCACTTGCTGGTTTACAAACTGGTATGAGCAATAAAACTCTCCTTTTCACTATGCAGTCATCCTTGTGGCCTTTTGGATGATTAAGCCTTTCCTCTTTCTTTAAAATACATCCTTACACACATGCTTCTCTCTTCGAGGAATATCCATCTCCACTCCCCTCCTATCATACCTTGACCTCTGGATCCTTCCAAACTTGATTCAGATAAGTCCTCTATCAAGTTGTCCTTAAACTCCTTTAGAGATTCTTCTATGCCTCCTCAGCTCTCTTAAAGTACTTTGTACAAGACTTTGAAACTATGATTTCCAAAACTGTCTCCACTACTAAAATGTAAGCTTGAAGCCTAGGTCCATGTGTTAGTCATCTTTGCATTCCCGCATACATTCAATGAATGTGGGAATGAATGAACAAGTAATTGCCACATTATCCATCTCTATTTTCTCTCATGCATAGTTATTCTCTAACTCCTTAGTCTATTTGTCAGAAAGACTTCTTGAGTACATTCCTGACTGACTCACTAAAAAAGTCCTTTGCTATTTTTTTTTCTTGTCTGAGTGCAGATTGGTATTAGCAGTCACAGAGCATAAATATCTGTCCTCTGTTCCCCCAGCAGCAGGGCTCTTTTCCTTGGAAAGGCTCCAGCCAGTGTTTTCATATGAACTGAGATCTGTGGACCAATGTCTAGATTGCCTAAAGATACTCATCCCACCACTGCCTCACAACCCAGGGAGCTGCCAAAAGCAGCAAAAGCATTAGGCCCGGAGAACACTGGAAATCCTGCCACCCTGGCAACAGTGCCTTACAAAGTAGAAGGTTTTGTTGAACAATTGCATGAAATAAAAACACTCCTGGTCTTTAGCTTTTGGGTTTTTCTTTATTCATTTCTTTACCTGCTCACTTAGCTATCAATTTATTTTCAAGCATCGCAGTTAAAGCCAAAGATCCCAACAAACAAACAAAATCTACAAACAGCCAAACCCATGTCATCTTATCCAAAAAGTTCACATTTTAAAAAGCAGAAGGCTTGTTTAAGTGAAGAAAGCCAGAGTTGGGGGAGGTCTCAGAAAAGAGGAATCGGATGAAATGGAACCAGAGGTAGCCCTTGTCAAGCAAACCACAACCAAGTTATGTGCTAATCTTTGTGCCAAGTCCTAGAGAGTACAAGAGCAAAGTGGCTCTGCCCTCAGGAAACTCAAGGTCCAGAGGAGATAGATGAAAACAGATCATAGCAGATAAGTGTGTTCAGAGAAAAGTATAGAATCACAAAGAGAGGGGATGCAAATCTAGCCCAGAAGAGGACAGCAACAGAGACATAATCTTGGAGGCAGTGGTATTTGAGCTGCAGCTAAAGAGAAGACTAAATGTGGCTTGCTGAAGAGGGAAGCAGAGGAAGGGGCAGATGGTGAGACTTCAGGGCATGGGGACAGCATAGCAAAAGCATGGAAAGGAGGAAGCTTGAGTGAGTGTGGTGCATAAAGAAAGTCATGAGCAATGGTACTGGAGACTCGACAAAGGGCCGGGTCATGAAGCACTTTCTCTGAGGTTCTAAGGAGCCACTGAATACCTGAAATAAGTGAATGTCAGGCTTTCACTTTAGAGCCACTACACTTACAGTGAAGGCTGATTGGCAGAATGAAGAAGCAAATCAGTGTTTATTCCTTGCTTTTCCCAGCTCCCTTGGAGTTAGCTGTAGAATGTGGGCAGATAATGTATGCCACTTCCACGCTTTGCGTTACAAACCTCCCCCATAATCTTCTACAGGTTCTTTCTGCTTCTGCAGCAACCTTGAAAGTCACGTGTTGAAGATGGTAGAATGACAGGATGGAAGGAGTCTGCATTCTGGAACATCCCATGAGACTATTCTCTGAGTGAGAAAATATTTACATTGTATGAAGCCACAGAGATTTTGGTCATGAAACTCTCTTAAACATAAAGTTATGGCAGTCCAGCCAACCATAAGCTCAATAAGGGCAGAGGCTGTCATCTTTTTTTTTTTTTTCTGACACAGGGTAGGAATGGAATATCTTAAATGGATAAAGCAATAATCTGATAAGAGATGTGAGAGGGTGAACTAGAAGATATTAATAGGAGTAGAGAAATAAACCATACTGAAAACATATTTTAGAGGGAAAATAGGCAAAATTTATAACTAATCAATTATGAACAGAAGGAAGAGAGAGGAATCTAGAAGGGTTCCAGTTTGGAAGAAGAGGTAAGCTATGGTACCACCACCTAACACACAGCATGCAGCTGAAATGTCAGATTTGAAGAGGGAGGTTTGATCCACTTAGATATGTTGAGTTTAACATGGCAGTGGGATAGCCAAGTGGAGATAAACTTTCAGCATGTTGTAAAAACACATAAAAGGTGTAGATAGAAATACACTCATTTGAGTTAGCTGCGTAGGGGTGAGAAATGAGAGTGAATGAGGTCGGATGGAGAGTGCACTTAAAAGAACAAAGGCAAAGGATGAACCATAAACCATAGGAACAGCATTAAAAGTGGCAGAGAAGAAAGAGAAACTCCTGAATTAGATCTACAGGAAGTGATGCAGAGGGCATCCAAAGAGGATGCAGTGAGGACCAGCTCCCAGAAAGGAAGCAGAGTGCCTGAAGAATGACAGAGTAATCAACGGGGTTACAACTACCAGGGAAATTTTGTGACGTTAGAACTGGAAAACTGCTCATTCCATTTGGCAATTTAGAAGTCACTTGGTGACCAGTGTAAGATAAGTTTCAGAAGAAGTACAGGTGTGATTATATAATTGCTTTGAGGAGTAGAAGGAAGATGAGCAAGTAGAGACAGTGAGCCCTGATAAAGGTATTAAACAGAAATTATTTAGGCAGATAGTGAAGGTAAGAAAGTTCTCAGTAAGGTTTTCCTTTTAATGAAAAGCAGCCTCAAAATCATTTTATTTTCTAGCAAACAGCAGACTGTAAAATCAAGCTGCAGATGTAAACAGACAAGTTGGAAGCTTGCCTGGGTGAATGCCAGCAGTTGTGCCAATAGGAAAAGGCTCTCTGGGACTAAGCATATTCAAAACGGCGGCTCCATTTTCCCTTTTCCTTTCCAACCATATGTGTAGTAGGGAGCAGACAACATGGCTCCAGCCAATTGGAAAGTCTATTTGCATAATAAGATGAGGGTGGGGCAGCCAGCTTCCCAGCATGTTATAAATGCAAATATGTATGTATTTACATAAGTATGTAAATATCACACCTCGTCCAACCAATCTTTGGGCCCTACATAAATCAGATACCCCCTCCTCAAGCCTGCTTATAAAATCCGGTGCACACCGAGGTGGACCCGAAGGGCCATGTGGGCATCCCTCTCTCTCACAAGAGAAATAACTGTTCTCCTTTTTCTTCCTTTTGTCTATTAAACCTGCATCCCGAAACCCACTTCCTGTTGTGTGTCTGTGCCCTCAGTTCCCTTTGGGTGAGACAGTGAGCCTCGGGTATTTACCTCAGACAACGACGACACTTCGTAACTACGCTTTGAAACACTGGATGAAGGAGGAAGAAGGGAAACCAATGATGTCTGGAGTTAAACTCAAAAGAAGAGATTTTGTGGAGGTTTTTTGTTAACATTAGTTAGAACAGCGATGTCCAGTATGGTAGCCACTTGTCCCGTGGCTACTGACCAGTTAAAATGTAGCCAGTTCTGAAACGAGAGGCGCTGTGAGTTAAAATTTACACTAGAGTTTGAAGATTTGGAATAAAAAAAAAAACTCAAAAAATTTGTATAAGGAATACAATGAAACATAACAATTGGGTATACTGGGTTAAATACAACATTTCATTCCTATTATTTTCACGTTTCTTTTTGCCTTTTTAAAATGTGCCTGTTTGAAAATATAAAATCATATACCTGGCAAACATTACAGTTTTACTGGAAAATGCTTAGCTGGAGCATGCTATAGGTGAATAAACAGTAACAGCAATAAATAATATCTATGACAGGCAGAATTTTAAGATGGCCCTCAAGATCCACTTTTGTGGCATCTTTTCCCCTTTGAGTCTCTGAGTGAACCTCCTGAGCATGAAGGGCTATCACAACCTTGAATATAATACTAACCAGTACACTCTGAGTAAATCAGAACTAGGATTAATCTATATGGCCCTGACCTAATCAGGTGTGCCCTTTAAAGGAAAATGAAGAATCAGACAGCTACCCATGATCAGACAGCTATCATGGCCTCAAAGAAGCAGCAGTAATGACTGTTGAGATGGGGGCAAACACTTGAAGGAATAGGTAAGAGTCCAAGCTCCTGGGAAGAAAAAAGTAATGTTTGAAGAAAGTACAGAAATGCTACAAAGTGAGGGATCCAGGCCACTATGCCTACTTCATCATAACTGTGTGGCAATACAAGCTGCTGTGAGTCATGCTAACATGTTTGCCTTTACAAGAGAGCAATATCATGAAGATTGCCACAATTTATGACTGACTTTAACATAAAATGTTACATTGAAAGGTTTGAAAACAGCCACAAAAAGAGCATGGTACCGTTGTTACTGAAACCAAAATCATGTTTGCAAACTGAAGAGACTATCTAGCCTTCCCTGGCGTTATTTGAGTCGTGTGTGTGTGTGTGCGTGTGTGCGCGTGTGTGTGTGTGTGTGACTCTCTAAAAGTTGACAGTAGATGAGCTGAAATAACTATGATTTTGAGATGTAAATGATTATTTGCTGTCAATCTCAACTAAAGATACTTCTCAAATATGTAGGATTTTTTCAGACTGCTCAACTAAGATAAAGTGAATTCTCATCAGTGACTACATTAAAATTAGATCACTAAAAACTTTCCATCTTTTGCATCAGTGGCTATGCCACTGGAGAGAAAGGTCCACAATATCAAGACATGGAGTATTGCTTATGATCACACCTGGAGGAAAATCCCATCCCCTATGTCTGCCTAGTAATTAAAACAATGGGTAATAAAGTTACTATCAAGCTTGAAAAAGAGTTAACAAGCTGAAACTATTATAAGAGTCAAATAAAAATAAGTTACATCCTGGTTCAAGATGGAGGAAGTAGGACTGCCACTAACATAGCTAAACTCTGGGCAACTAGACTAAAAACGTCAGCAATCAGTAAAGCTGCATTTGTATTCATGTATACTGACCAGGGCCGGCATGTTGATAACTTGGTAGTAAACATGTTGTGCCTCAGACAATTCAATATTAAAGCTCAGATCCAGAAAATCATAGAAACTCAAGTCATTCCAAGGAAATATCATTTTGCTCAGAAAAATAGTCAAAAGAAGAACAATTCTTCCCTATGTAACCAACCATCCTGAACTCACATAAACCCCACCAGAATACCCTAAAAAAAATAGAGACCCTTAAAACTACTAAGTGAAGCTAAAAGCAACCCTCTACTATGTCTATAGGAGTTGACTATGACACTTCATTCTGGTCTCCTGTGGAGTCACCTGATAGCTTTTCTGGCCCTGATTTTATCCCAAGAGTAATGTCCTATATCTGTATCTCTTCTACTCTGATGACCAAGGACGCCCTTTATTGTTTTTCCAGGCTGGCCTGCAAGTATTAAACATGGCCCCCACTAGCTTCTGATCATAGGACTCAATTGTGAGGCTTCACCTGTGTTATGATCTGAGTGTTGGTGTTCTTCCAAAATTCATAAGCTAAACTCTAATCTGCAATGTAATGGTGTTAGGAGGTGGAGCCTGGGAGACGATTAAGACTAGAGGGCTCCTTTTTCATGATTGAGATTACTGCCCTTATAAAAGAGGCCTCTGAGAGCCGCCTTACCCCTTCCACCATGTGAGAACACAGCTAGGCTGTACAATCTGTGGAACCATGAAACAGGTCCTCATCAGATACTAAACGTGCCAGCACCTGGATTTTAGACTGCCAACACTCCAGAACTATAAGAAACAAATTTCTATTGTTGATAAGTCACTCAGGCTACAGTATTTTGCCATAGAAGCCCAAATGGGATAAGACAACCTGGAAGGGCACAGTCAGGTTTTCTGGGTCCACAGGAGCTCTGACAGTTCTGCTACAAATGTGGGCAACTACATAATTGAAATGCAGTCAAATCCCTATTAAAAATGTAGGGAAACAGAGCAAATAGTGTCTTACAAGTTAACAACAGTATAACAAGCGTTTAAAATGGAGGTGTCACATTTTAAAGGACAAAGATTATCAATTGTATATTTGAAAGTCTTTATAATGGTCAGGCACATTCTTCAATTACCTTTCTTTTAGTTCCTGTTGTTAGGTAAATTGAGAGGCTATAAAGAGCCCCGAAGCTCTGCCCCAAAGGCTAAAGATTCATAAATATGAATATGTGCCTTTGCCGTATGAAGAGGATCAGGTTCTTTTCATGAACATCATATAGTAATAAGCTGAAAACTTACTTTACTGTTATTTTCTACAAAAGGAAATTTAACCAAACATGGAGGTTTCTTGAATCCCATCCACAGGGTTTTTATTAATGGTGAGACATAAGATCCAGTGATAAGGCAGCTTAACTTCTGAAAAGGGTTCACTGCACAAAAACTGGAAGAAAGCTCTAATGAGCTATGAATGAAGAGGTATGAAAAACTAAAGCTGTACACACACACACACACACACACGCACACACATATAAAATACCAAACGTAAAAATGTATAATTATAATTAGTGTATATATACATAAACTTCTTTTAAAATATACCATGACAATGTTTACCTTAGATAAAAATCATGAAATTAGTAAAACTCTGATACTAAAATAAAAATTTTACTTGCATTCAATTTTAGAGATCCTAAAATATAATCCACTAGAATTTGCTAGTGTTCTAACAACTTGCTATGGAAAAGTCTTTAGTATTCAATGGCAACAAATGAAAATTTTGGTGAGGTCATGGCATTAATGTGCTTCTAAAGGTGCCTAATTTTTAAAATTAAGAAAAACCTAAGGGAACCAAAGAAATGCAGGAATACTTTTAACTCACTACTAAAACCATAAAGTATTTATGTATGGCTACATATATAAATGCATTAATTAAATCAAAATAATCATGTAATTGCCTATTCTTATGATGACAGTATTTAAAATGTTTTACTTGAAATGTATCATTTTTAAACTTTCACATCTACCAGAAGAAGGAGGCACAATCATGTCTTTCTATTTTGGAGATGTGCAAACCAAAGCTCATGGAGGTTAATTAATTTATCTGAGATTATTTATGCCATAGATAGCACAGCAAAACCATAACCTAGGCCCTCAGATTACAGAGATGTTGCTTTCATTAAAAAAAAAAAAAATCGCTAGGCATTGTGCTAGGCTCTGAAAAGATTCTAAGAAGAATTTGGTCCAGTTACCGTCCTTAAGAAGTTTAGAGACATCAAAAACTCACAGAGGCAATGGGTATGTTTATTAATTAGAAAGATGCAAAAAAAAAAATATGTTTCCAAAGAAAAGAAGAAGCTACCATTAGGTGCACATTTAATCTGGATAACAGAAACCATGTGGAAATTTGGAGCTAAACAGCTTTGAGGGGTTCTACAGCTCTTTCTACTCCACGTGATAAGCCTACCCAAGAATCTGTATAATATGCAAAATCAAGTTCCTTTCCAATCTCATGCCCTTAGAACTCCTTAGCCGCTTGCAGAATTAGAATAAGGATGTCGGAAATGGGTTATTGGCACGAGTAATGAATGCTTCTGCTTTAATATTGGTTAGGAGTTTCAATTATAATCAAGTAAATGAACTTACTTCGAGAGAGATTCTCAAGGGCTTTCCCCAGCTTCTTGCTCTCTTGAAGGATGTGATTCAATTCATCAAAATCACGGCTTTGTGGTTTAGTCCTCCAGTTCCACTTTGGATGCTCTACTGACCTTGGCACTATGTTTAAAAAAAATGGTAATTTCATAAGCATGCTATGTAATGACACAAACTATTCATCATTATGTGAAAGATTGTACCAAGATCAATGTATAGAATAAAAAATGTTTATCTTGCAGATGGTTTTCTTGTGAGAAAACAGAGGGGAAGATATGAAGCCAGGTTTAAAGAAAATATTTTAACTGAAAAGGTAAAGGGAAGTATGGTGGAGTTTATAGAAAAAAGAAAATCCAGGTATTGACTTAAAACTAATTATTTCTAGAACACAGGGAGAAACACACAAGTAAAGTGTATTTTGTATTATGTCAGCAGCTTAAAAAAACACTAACTCCCTTAACAGCAACTGGTAATTATTTAGTAAATATTTTTAGGACATTCATAGAAGGCTAAATACATGTACTTATCCTTATGTCCCCCCACATTCCCACTAAAATGACATTACAGTGAAGGGATTTTTTTTCTTCAAAGAATTAGTTGAACTAGCAGAGAAGACATTATTAGGTGAGACAGCAATATATTTTGAGAGAAGATGCAAAATGGATGGATGAGTGGTAACTGGATTTTGCAAGGCAAAGAAAACTGAAACCTAAATCTCTGAACAGAGGGATTCCATGAAAATCAACACATCACACTATTTAAATTTAAAGTTTCTATCCAGGGGAACAATGTCAATGCAATAATAATATAAGAACTTAATTGCTTTTCAGTTTTAAAGCGCCCATTAAATGTCTAGCACTAGTCAAGGCATATTTTCAAAAAAGTGTTTTAAGTGGCAATAAAGAAAACATTATAAAACTTTTCAGGGGTAAAAATAGCAAATCAACCTAATACCAGACTTCTCAATAGCAACACTTGGCCTAAGAAGACAGAGAAGCAATTCCTTCCAAATTCCTACTATAGAGTACTTCTTAGAACTATATATCCAACTGAAGAACCAATGAGGATACTTTGAAGAACTGAAAAACTTATCTTGGAAAAGGATCCTTTTTCAGAAAGCTCTTAGTAGAGGTTTTCTACCAAAATGAGCAAGTAAATAAAAAAATGGTAACACTTGGATTTCAAGAAACAGGTGACCTCCACCCCCCCAATAAGAAAGGAACAGAGAATTCTCAAGAAGGTAGTGAAACACATTCTCAAAAGGCAGCTGAGAGAAAGTCTACAAACCAAGGAGTCAAGCATAGAGCAAGAGGACAGAGGGCTTCAGAAGAGAAGTCTCTAAAATTTTTAAAATAAAGAATAACTATAAAATAGAAGTTAAGATTACTTGTGGCATCTGATCATATTGAGGTTCAATTCTTTGGGCAGGGTTTGGCAAAGCATTAGTGATGGGTACATAGTAAACAAAGCAAACAGAAAAGCAAGAGAACTATCAATTCTAGAAAAAAAATAATAGTTGGACATTGTATGGCTTAACTGTGAACAATGTTAATTAATTAATAATAATACCAATGTAGAGTACATATTTAATCAACATTTGAATTAACTGCATTACTATACAACCAAGATGAGATGGGGCTCGGAGTTTGGGGCACAAGGTATGAAAGAGATCAAGAGATAATGCTTCAGATTTAAAAAGGAAGAGAGCCTTTTGTTTGTGTAGATTTGTTTAGGAACCAAAAGCAACATCTAAAAGAAGTGAAAGTGATTGCAGGTTAGGAGCTGAGTTGGGCAGAAAAAAGGACACTACTACCTCACAGTATTACTTAAACTTTTTTGAACCATGTGTCATTAAGTTTTGATAAAAATAAATTTTTTAAAAAGTATTTATATGGTAAGGACATAGGAAGTAATCTCCAATTAATGAAATATATCATTCTGTTGCCTTTATATAAAGTAATCTGGTAATATCTATTATGATGAAAAGTGCACTGACCCTGTGACCCAGCAATCTTATGTCTGGTAAACTCATCATAAAGAAATAAAAGCACCTGTATTTATGTACCTATGTACCAAGTTGTTTATTTTCACAGAAAGATCAAGACTTCGTTTATTTCAGCAAATAGTTTGTGGCTGCAAAATCCTGTTAATAATCTAAATGTCCTTCACTGAAGGAATGGTTGAATAAATTATCTCACATTCACACTGTATACAATTATTTTAAAAGGCAAGTTAAATCTAAGTATTTTACCATAAAGATACTTCCACAGTACATTTTATTTTTATTTGTATTTGTACAAATATATAAAGTATACATGAAATTTTGTTACATGTATGTAACACATAATAATCAAGTCACCATATGGCTTGACTGTAAACAACATTAATCATAATATCAACATAGAGTACATATTTAACCAACATTTAGAGTGTGCATCCACTGAGAGTATACTTGTGTTAACTATAGTCATCCTACTCTAACATCAAACACTGGATTTATTCCTTCTATCTTACTGTATGCTTATACTACCCTTTAGCCCACTTCTCTCATTTTCCCCCACCCCCAATCACCCTTCCCAGTTTCTGTTATCTATCTTTCAATCCCTTACCTCCAGGTAATCAGCTTTATTAGCACCCACATTTAAGTGATGGCAGGTAATATTTGTCTTTTTGTGCCTGGCTTATTTCACTTATGATAACAACTTCCAGTTTCACCACGTTGCTGAGAATGACATGATTTCATTCTTGTTTTTAATGACCAAATATTTTTCACTGTGTATACATACCACATTTTCTTTTTCCATTTATCCACTGATGGACACTTAGGTGGATTCCACATCTTTTCTATTGTGAATAGTGCTGCAATAGACCTGTGAGTGCACGTATCTTTTGGATATATTGTTTGCTTTTCTTTTGGGAAGATATCCAGTAATGGGATTGTTGGATTGAATGGTAGTTCTATTTTAAGGTTTTTTGAGAACTCTTCATACTGTTCTCCATAGTTACTATACTAGTTTACCTTCCCACTAACAGTGTATAAGAGTTCCCTTTTCAGCCAGGCTCAGTGACTCATGCCTGTAATCCCAGCACTTTGGGAGGCAGAAGGAGGCAGATCACAAGGTCAAGAGTTTGAGACCAGCCTGGCCAACATGGTAAAACCCCTTCTCTGCTAAAAAACAAATGAGCAAACAAAAAAACCTATAAAAATTAGCTGGGCGTGGTAGCAGGCGCCTGTAGTCCCAGCTACGTAGGAGGCTGAGGCAGGAGAACTGCTTGAACCTGGGAGGCAGAGGTTGCAGTGAGCCGAGACTGAGCCGCTGCACTCCAGCCTGGGTGACAGAGTGAGACTCCATGTCAAAAAATAAAAATAAAAAGAGTACCCTGAGTCCCCTTTTCTCTGCATCCTTGCCAATGTCTCTTATTTTTCCTTTTAATAATAGCCAGACATTTCATTTTAAAATAATAAAAACACATTGCTTAAGAATATGTACAGTTTAAGACCATTTTTGTACAGCAAACCAACGCATCCATATCTTATCTGTTAATATGTACAAAGAAAACAATATACAAAGATGCATACTACTTCTAGCGGAGTAGCATTTGAGGGGAGACAAGTGAAGGAGACTATTTCTCTTTCTACAGGTCTGTATATTTTAAATTGTCAAAATAAATAAATATTATTTCTGGAATTTAAATAAACCTAGAAATTAAAACTTAAAAATGAATGCAGCTGCTTCATCTGAGCTTCTTGATTTAAGGGACCCTGGGACAGGGATATAAGCTAAAATTAACACACCAGTGTGCCAGCAGCAGACAGTAGACACAGCAACCATGATCAATCTAGAAAACACTTCCAGACCCATGACTGCTACCTCACTGGGCATTCCCCCAGGTGAAGCCTATGGAGAAATCTAGGTTTAAGAGAGAGGAGTTCAGATGAGGCAATGGAAAAAACAATATCTGTATCAGATTCTTCAAAACTTTGACACTTTTGTTAACCTGTGAATAATTTCTCTAATCTATAATCTGTATCACTGCACTATCTCATTTTCTGCTAATCACTATATGCTATCAAGGTCTCTTTTTATTTTTTCTTTCTAATTTACAAAATAAGAACACAGATTTTTTTTTTAAGTCCTAGTCAATATCCCCGGATACCCACCAGACACAGCTCAGCCTCCCATCATCCCAGCTGAGCCCAGCCCCTGATGGCCTACCCACTGACTACACCACATGGGCATGTCAGGTGAGGTCAGGAGAAGAACCAGCCAGTCTACGTACAGAATCATGAGAAAGCAAAAACTGTTACTGTTTTCAGCCATTGAGTTTTGAGAAAATTATATGCTGAACAACAGGGAACTAATTAATATAATACCCACGAACTTTTCCTTGAAAACTTTTGAGAGGAACTAAGACCAATTTCTTTTTATGTTTTTGTAGCTTGTGACAATATGAGACATATAATAAATCTTGTATAACTTATCATGGGAACCAAATCTAGGACAACCAAAGCCATGGTATAATCAGGATCTAATCAGCCAGGATAGGTGATTTAAAAAGCTGTTTTGATAAGTAATGGAAAGAAATTTGGGAAGTAATTAATCTGGTATACTGTCTTTGGATGAGAACATCTCTAAAATTTTCTGCTAGACTGAAAACCTTACTTAAGTCATACCACATCTTAAAAGTAAAGGGCTACTGTTTAAAAATGTTTTTAAAAATATCCACAGGGAAAATGAGAAACAGAACAGTGTCAACTATGTAATAAAACCTATAGAAGAATATGACAGGATCTGAGATTGGAGAGAGTCTTTGGGGTCACAGAGGCAGAGCTCACTCTACTGCAGGAGGCCACCCACAGCACCATGCAGATGGCTCTTCCTCAGGCTTCCCTGAGGACACTGTGTTACAAAGCTGCCTATTGTATATTAATGAGGGCTAATTTTTGAATAATTCTTTATTATAATCATCAAATTCTGACTCAATATGACCACTAACAGTGTCTATGACTGTAAAATTAAATTTACCATTTCCTCCACATAACATTTGAGATACTGTTTATATATTTCTTTTGAACCAAAATAACTTTCAACCCTGTTTTCTAAAATTTAATAAATGCTAATTTTCTTATCTGAAAGTACTCCCCAAGTACTCTACTTTCATTTTAAATATGCCAGGAAATATATCCAGTACTACAGTTTATGACATACTGAAAACTGATTATAATGAGATAATTACTACATGTCTCCTGCCTTCTGTATTTCCATATCATGATTTTTCAGCCACTGTTCTTCTGTCTTCATTTTTTCTATTTATGTAGTTTGTACTTTCTATACATATATGTATGTATATACTTTCTTTTTTCCCTAAAATTATGATAGTCTACAAATATCCAGCTATTTCTCTTTGTATATTCTGTGCTAAGTGCATTTAAAAAAAAACCTGAGAAATGTTCCCTTAAATGCAAAAGCATAAATAAAACAACTGAGAGTTGATTTTAATTTTTGGTTTTAACCTAAACCAACATATTTACCTCAATTTTCTCATCTGGATTACAAATTTGAAATGGTTATAAAGGATCAGCATTCACTATCATGCACGGAAAATTGATAGAAATATCTTTCTTGTCATTTCTGCCAAAATTCTACTCATGATCTGCAACCATTTCACACAATAGGTAACTAGGGGAAATATTAATATTACAAGGCAAAACCTTTATCAAACTCTGCTTATCTTACCTAGGACACACAACTATTGAAGACCGATAATATAATGGCGCCTTGCAGATCTTTGTCCCTATGCCAACTTGAATTGCTTAAGTGCTATTTTTTGGTTATTTGAAAATGCACAATTTCTAAACTGATAACTCGTAAAGGCTAGAATATGTTTTAGTATAAATCCATCATTACATTATCCTTATTTATTCATTCAAGCATTTACACACTCATCCACATAGCATAAATTATGTGTTTAGCACTATTCTAGATACATGGGGATTAAGGTAACAAAATACTCTGCACTGAAGAGATTATATTCTACCAAGCTCACAATCTATTGAATGGGCTAAGAAGTTGCTTTTTTCTTCAGAAAGTTCATCTGATTAATATATAGTAGCTATTTTCAGTAAATTTTAGACAGAAATATGTTTTAAAAAATGAACTATTTTTTCTACCCACAGAAGTTAATGACTATTAAAATATTTATGTCTTTTTCCTTTTTTCTTTAAAACATATGAAAAATAGTCAGAAAACTTTTTGGTTTTATTCTACAAATATTTATTCCAGGCAGTATTTTAGTTAAGAAAATATCTTTCTATTCCTAAAAAGTTTTAATTTCATTATATTTACAATAAGAAACACATGTAAATTTGCATTGAATAGCGATCAGTTATTGATTGAGATGTCAAGACTTTTCTCATTTGATCAACATGTATGATATGCTGACGTATGATGGAAATAATAAAAGAAGAGAAAGAATAACCAAGGAATAATCATCAAAAGATATTCCATGCAAACATTAATCAAAAGAGAACTGGGTGGCTGCACTAATATTAAGCAAAACAGATTTTAAGACAAAAATTATTATAGTAGGCAAAGAAGGGTATTATATATTGATAAAAAGGAGAATCCATCAAGAGATAATAATTATAAACATATAAACACCTAGCTGCAGAATCTTAAAATATAGGAAGCAAAAACTGACACAATTTAAAGAGAGTTAGAGGGCCATATAACAATAGTAGGGGACTTTAAAATCCTCACTTTCGATACTGGAACAACTAGACAAAAGACATGAAGCACTTGAACAACACTATAAGCTGGTAAGACCTAAGAGATGTATACAGAACATTCTGCTTAACAAGAATACACATTATTCTTAAGTGTGCATGGAACATTCTCTAGGAGAGATCTTATGTTAGGCAACAAAATAAGTCAAAAATTTTAAAGGATTGAAATCAGACAAAGTATCTTCTCTGACAACAAAAGAATAAAGCTAGAAGTCAAAGGAAAGAGAAAAATAGGAAATTAACAAATATGAGAAAATTAAACAACATGCTCATTTATAATGAATGAGATAAAGAATAAATCACAAGATAAATTAGAAAATACTTTGTGACAAAAAAATTATGAAAACAACATACCAAACCATTAAGTATGCAGTGGAAGCAGTGCTCAGATAGAAATTTACAGCAGTAAATTTCCCAGTAATAAAGAAGAAAGATGTCAAATCAATAACCTAACTTTACACCTTAAGGAAGTAGAAAAAGAAGAGCATACTAAACCCAAGCTCGCAAAAGGATGAAAATAGTGAAGGTTAAAGCAGAAATCAATGAAATAGACAGAAAAACAATAGAGAAAATCAGCAAAAGCAAAGGTTGGTTCCTCAGAAAGATTAAAAAGTTAACAAATCCTTAGCTAGATTGATTGAAAAAGAAAATTCAAATTATTAAAATTAGAAATAAAAGTGAGATATTACTACAAATCTTAAGAAAATTAAAAAGTATTATAAGACAATACTATAAACAATTGTATGCCAGCAAACTGGATGACTTGGAAATTTTCTAGAAACACACAAACTACCAATACTGACTCAAGAAGAAATAGAATAAACTCAAGAGGAAATCAGAATAGACTAATAATAAGTAAAGACTTTGACTCAGTAATGAAATCTCCCAAAAAGGACAAGACCAGGATAAAACGGCTCCACTGGTAAATTCAACCAAGTATTGAAAGAAGAATTAACACTAAGTTTTATCAATTCTTCCAAAAAAATTGAAGAAGTGGGTACACATTCTGATTTATTCTAAGAGGCCAGCATTGCCCCAGTAACAAAGATAAAGATATCACAAGAAAAGAAAATTACAGAACAACATCTTTTATAAACGTAGATGCAAAATCCTCAATAAAAGAGTAACAAACTAAATCCAGCAGCATTTTAATAGGTCTATATATCATGACCAAGTATTTTTCCTAGAAATTCAAGGATTATTTAAGAAAATTATGAAATGTAATACTTCACATTAATAGAATAAGAAAAACTGTATGATTATCTCAATTGATGGAGAAAAAGCACTGGAAAAATGACACACTTTCATGATAAAAATATCCAACAAACTAGGAATAGAACTTTCTCAACATGATAAAAGACATTTTGGAAAAACTCACAGCTCACACCACACTCTATGATACAAGACCAAAAGCCTTTCCCTTAAGATGAATAATGACAAAAGGATACCTTCTTGCTTTCATCAGTTCTGCTCAACCTTGTATTGCTGGAGCAATTAGGAAAGAAAAGAGAAATAAAAGGCAACCAAATTGGAAAGGAAGAAGTTAAACTATCTCTATATCAGATGGCATAATTTGATATTTAGAGAGTTCTAAAGAATTCACAATAAATGTTAGAACTAATGAACTAGTTCAGCAAAATTTTGGGATATAAGATCAAAACACAAAAATCGGTTTTATTTCTACACCCTAGTGATGACAATCTAAAAAGGAAAATAAGAAACAATTCCATTTATAATGACATCTAAAGGAAAAAAAATACTCTGGAATACATTTAACCAAGGACATGCTAGTGGTGTACATTGAAAACTACAAAACCTTGTTTAAAGAAATTAAAGAGGATCTAAATAAATGAAGACATTTCAGATTCATGAATTGGAAACCTTGTTATGGTCACAATGCTCTTCAAAGTGATCCGCAGATTCAACATATTTCCTAAGAAAATCCAAATGGCCTTTATGTAGAAATATTTTAAACAACTGATTCTAAAATTCATATAGAACTTCAGGGCACTCAGAGTAGCCTAAACAATCCTGAGAGAGAAAGAGAGAAAAACAAAGTCAGAGGACTCATACTTCTCAATTTCAAAACTTATTACAAAACGGCAGTGATCAAAACAGTGTGTGTGGTATTCACAAAAGGATAAACATGTAACTTAATGGAATAGAATTGAGAGACTAAAAATAAACCGTCATATTCATGGTCAATTGATTTTCAATGGGGTGACAAGATTATTCAATGAAGAAAGAATAGTATTTTCAAAAAAATGGTACTGAGACAACGGAATGTCCACAAGGCAAAATATGGAGTTGAACAATCACCATCTACTATATACAAAAATTAACTCAAAATGGAACAATTACCTGCATGTGAAAGTATAAACTATAACTCTTAGAAGAAAATATAGAGATAAGTCAGATAAGTCATTATGACGTTGGATTTGGCAAGAGATTTTTAGATATGACACAAAAACACAAGCGAAAAAAGGAAAATAGATAAATTGCGCTTCATCAAAATTAAAAACTGATGTACACAAAATAACACTATTAATAAAGTAAAAATATAATTCCCTGAATGGAAAAAGTATTCATAAATCGTATCTCTGATAAGGATCTAGCATCCAGTATACAAAAGCTCTCATAACTCAAGAATAAAAAGAGTAACAACTCATTTAACATATGAGCTAAGGGTATGAATAGACATTTTCCCAAAGAAGATATTAAAATGGCCAAGAAGCACTTGAAAAGATGCTCAAAACTATTAGCCATCAGGAAAATGCAAATCAAGACAACAATGAGATACCACTTTACATCCACTTGGATGGCTATAATTTTTTTTTAAAAAGGAAAGGAAGAAAAGGAAAATAAGATTTTCTAAAGATACTGTACATTACTAGTAAGCATGTGAAATGGTGTGGCTTCTTTGAAAAACAGTTGGCAGCTCCTTGAAGTTACACAGAGAATTATCATTTAACCCAGCAAATCAATTACACAGTAATATGAATTATTATATTACCTATAATATATATTATCATTATCCAAATAATGAACAAGGTAATAAAAATGCTTATGTATGAATCTTGATAGCAATATGATTCAAGATAGCTAAAAGATAGAAACAAACAAAATACCCATCAGCAGATGAACAGATAAACAAAATGCAGTTTAACCACACAATGGAATATTATTTCTGCCATGAGAAGGACTGAAGTAGTGAGTAGTGTACACACTACAATGTGGATAAACCACAAAACCATGCTAAGTAAAGTAAGTCAAAGACAAAAGGTCTTACATTGTGATTTCACTCATACGATGTACAGGAATCCCTTATTCTACTGCACTTCACTTTATTATGCTTTGCAGACACTTTTTTTTTTTTTTTCTAACAAGTCTATCAGCTCAGTTTTTTCTAACAGCATGTGCTTGTTTTATGTTTCTGTGTAATATTTGGGTAAGTCTCACAATATTTTAAATTTTTTCCTTTATTATGATATCTGTGATGGTGACCAGTGGTCAGTGATCTTTGATATTGCTATCATAACTGTTTTCAGTTGCCACAGCCACACCCATGTAAGATGGTGAACTTAACCAATAAATGTGTGTGTTCTGCCTGCTCCAATGACCAGCCATTCCCTCACCTCTCTCCTTCCCCTTGAGCTTCCCTATTCCCTGAAACACAACAATTTTGAAATTAGGCCAATTTAAAACCCTACGATGGCCTCTAAGTGTTCAAGTGAAAGGAAGAGTTGCATGCCTCTCACTTTAAATCAAAAGATAGAAATATTAAGCTTAGTGAGGAAGGCATGTTGAAAGACAGGTAGGCTAAAAGCTAGGCCTCTTGTGCCAAACATTTAGCCAAGTTGTGAGCACAAATGTAAAGTTCTTGAAGAAAATTAGAAGTGCCATTCCAGTAAACACACGAATGATAAGAAAGTGAAAGAGCCTTGTTGCTGATATGGAGAAAGTTTGAATGATCTCAATAGAAGATCAAATCAGCCACGACATCCCCTTAAGCCAAGCCTAATCCAAAGCAAGGTCCTAACTCCTCAATTCCATGAAGGCTGAGGAAGCTGCAGAAGAAAAGCTGAAAGCTAGCAGAGGTTGGTTCATGAGATTTAAGGAAATAAGCCTCTCCATAACATAAAAGGGTAAGATGAAGTCGCAAGTGCTGATGGAGAAGACACACCAAGTGATTCAGAAGATCTAGCTAAGATAATCAATGAAAGTGGCTACACTAAACAACAGATTTTCAGTGTAGACAAAACAGTCTCATGCTGGAAGAAGATGCCATTTAGGACTCTCATTGCTAGAGAGAAGTCAGTGCCTGGCTTCAAAGTTTCAAAGGAGAGGCTGACTCTCTTGTCACGGGCTAACACAGCTGGTGACTTTAAGTTGAAGTCGATGCTTATTTACCATTCCAAAAATCCTGGGAACCTTAAGAATTGTGCTATATCTACTCTGTCTGTGCTCTATAAACAAAATAACAAAGCCTGGATAGCAGTACACCTGTTTCCAGCATGGTTTACTGATCATTTTATGCCCAATGTTGAGACTTACTGCTAAGAAGAAAAGGTTCCTTTCAAAATGTTACTGCTTATTGACAATGCACCACAGAGTGCTAATGGCAATGTACAAGGAGATTAATATTTTCATGTCTGTTAACACAATATATATTTCGCAGTCCATGAATCAAGAAGTAATCTGGACTTTCAAGTCTTATTACTTAAGAAATACATATCATAAGGGTATAGCTGCCATAGATAGTGATTCCTCTGATGGATCTGGGAGCAAAGTAACTTGAAAATTTTCATTAAAAAGATTTACCATTCTAGATGCCATTAAGAACATTCACAATTCATGGGGGAGATCAAAATGTCTATATTAATAGGAGTTTGTGGCTGGAAACAGCAGCTCACACCTGTAATCACAGCACTTTGGAGGCTGAGGTGGGTGGATCACAAGGTCAGGAGATTGAGACCATCCTGGCTAACATGTTGAAACCCCATCTCTACTAAAAATACAAAAAATTATCCAGGCTTGGTGGCACATGCCTGTAGTCCCAGATACTCAGGAGGTGCAGGCAGGAGAATCACTTGAACCCAGGAGGTGGAGGTTGCAATGAGCCTAGATCACACCACTGCACTCCAGCCTGGGCGACAGAGCAAGGTTCTATCTCAACAACAACAAAAATAGGAATTTGGAAGAAGTTAATTCGAACTTTCATGGATGACATGACTCTGAAAGGTCCAAGACTTCAGTGAAGGAAGTAACTGAATATATGGTAGAAATAGCAAGAGAACTAGAAATAGAAGTGGCACCTGAGGATGTGACTGAATTGCTGCAATCTCATGATAAAACTTGAATGGTTGAGGACTTGCTTCTTATCGATGAGTAGAAAAGAGTGGTTTCTTGAAATAGAATCTACTCATGTTGTGAACATCGTTAAAATGTTATATCAACTTAGTTGATAAAGCAGAGACAGGGTTTAAGAGGATTGACACCAATTTTGAAAGAAGTCTACTTTGTGTACAATGCTACCAAACAGTATCACATACTATGAATAACTTTTTCATGAAAAGAAGAGTCCATTGTCTCCATTAGTCCATTGGCAAACTTCATTGTTGTCTCATTTTAGGAAGTTGCCACAGACACCTCAACCCTCAGTAGCTACCACCCTGATCAGTCCACAGCCTACAACATCAAGGCAAGACTCTTATCAGCAAAATGACTATGACTCATAAAGAGCTCAGATGATAGTGAGATTTTTTTGGCAATAAAATATCTTTATTTAAAATATGTACATTGTTTTCTTATAGATAATGCTGTTGCACACTAAATAGACTACAGTAGAATATAAATATAACTTTTTTATGTGCTGGAAAACAAAAAAAAATTGTGTGACTGACACTGTGATATTCACTTTATTGCAGTGGCCTGGAACTGAACCCACAATATCTCTAAGTTATGCCAGTACCCAGAATAGATACATTCATAGAGACAAAAAGCAGGTTGCCAGGGGCTGGTGGGAGGTGGGAATATTGAGTCACTACTTACTGGGTATATGATTTCTTCTTGGGATGATGAAAATATTTTCAAACTAGATAGGGACTAGGTAGCATAATATTGTGAATGTACTGAATGCCACTGATTTGTTCATTTTAGGATAGCTAATCTTATGATAATTTTATGCAAAAGAAAAAGTCTTGGTGTGAGTTGTTATAAGCCATAGTAACTGGAACGTCTCTGAAAATTCTTTGCCTTTCTTCAGGTATGATTTAAGGTAGGGATAAAATTTATGTTTGTTTGTTTTGCCATGTGACTTTGTTGAGCACAGTGTTTATCAATGTCGATTAGGTCAATTAGCTGATAGTCCTGTTCAAATCTTCCATATTCTTACTAATTTTTCAGTCCATTTACTCTGTTTATATCTTCCTTTAGTTCTATAAATTTTTGTATCATGTATTGAGATCTTTTGTTATTTGGTACATAATCCTTTAGTATTATTATGTCCTCTTGATTAAAAAACCTTTTATGATTATGATATGGTCTTTTTATCTCTGGTAATATCCTTTATCTTGAATTTTTATTTGGTTTGATACTACGTTAGCCATATAGGCTTCTTTTTGTTAGAGTTTCAAACTGTTTCTATCTGAATATTTAAAGTATGTTTCTTACATTTGAACAAATCTATACTCTTTATTCAATGTTTGCTTTAATTGGAATGTTTAGTACATTTATATTTATTATAATTGTGGGAACATCTGTATTTCAACTTACAATATTGGTGTCCAGTTTATACTTTTCCAATCCTTTCTTTGTTTCTCTATTACTTTTCTCCTGCTTTTGTTTTGGGAAGATGAAGAATTTTTTTCGCATCTCATTCTAATGTATCTACTAATTTTTAATTTAAGCATTATGTGCTAGTTTTTAGTGATGCTTTAGAGATGAAAAATGCATCTTTAACTCATCATGATCTATGCACAAAGATATTTTATTATCTCAAAAATAATTTGTTTTAACAATATATTTCCAATGAATAATTTTAAATCTATTGTATTCTTATTGCCATATATATTAATTTTACATATGCTATTTAAAAAAAACCATGCTATTTCATTATTATTTTTGCTTTAAAAAGCTTGGTAACAGTCCAGTGAAACTAGAGGTTGGGAGTAGATTACCTGAGTAAAAAGGAATATAATCAGACATTAGATGACCAGGAACACCCTGTGACTAGATAGCATCCTATAAAGAGCACAGGACCTCTACAGTGAGCGGGCCTTTTGGCATCCAGAACTGATTCTATAATTTAGTAATCTCCTAAGGTTTTGAACTTATCATTGGAAGAGAGTGAGAGCAAAAAGAAAGGTAGGATCCATAATGAAAAGGAAGACTGAGACTTTATTCACTTCATTTTTTATTTCTTCCTTAATTCATTTTTATCATTTAGCATTTATTAATTGAACTAGGCACTGTGTTGGATATTACTGGATATACTGTTGTAAAAAAAGACATGCAAATTTTAAACTTGTATATTTTTTAAAATGTTGGGACCTAATTTTATATACCAAACTGGTAAAGTGGGACAATTTGGTTACAATCATAATTTCTGAAGAACACTTGAAGTTGTTAACACTTCATATAATTTTCACATGAACTTGGTGTTGTTAATGCAATACTTTTTATGAGTACCACTATGTAAATGAAGCTGCTCACAAAGTTAAATTTAGTTGCTTTCACAAATGACCCAGATGCAGATTCCAGTTAACACATAGTGGTTTTTCAAACATTTTCAAACAAAGGTAAATATTTTCTGCCTACTCCTTTCTCTGCTAAAACTAAAATCAAATATCTCACCCTGTAACAAGCACAAGGAATTGATGTATAAGAAGAACAGCTTGCAAGCTCTCTTTTATTCCAAGAATAGCTGTAATTTGCTAGAGGCTCCTGAGATTTTTGACATGTTTATACATATGTGGGGGTAGCAGAGCACTGAAGAATCCCAGTAGCTACCAAAGCAGTGGGACATTGAGAGAGAAGGGATATTTAGGTGGTATAGCCTGGATATTTGTCCTTTCCAAATCACATGGTAAATTCGAGCACCAATATTGGAAGTGGGGCCTGGTGGAAGGTGTTTGGGTCATGGGGGGCCAATTTCTCATTAATGGCTTGGTGTTGTCCTCGTGGTAAGGAGTAATTTCCCACTCTATTAGTTCTTACAAAATCTGATTGTTAAAAAGAGCCTGGCACCTCCCTCTCATCTCTCTTGCTCCTTCCTCTCACGACATGATGCCTGCACTCCTTCGCCTTCTGCCATGAGTGGAAGCTTCCTGCGATTTTCACAAGAAGCAGATGCTAGTGCTGTACTTCTTGTATAGCCTGCAGAACCATAAACCAAATAATCTCTTTTCTTTATAAAATTCCCAGCCTCAGTCATTCCTTTGTAGTAACATAAAAACAAACAAAGACATTAAAATGGTAGGGAAGAGAATAAATATATATTGATTCTCAATTGAATTGAATGATCAATTCAATTCAACCAACATTGTTACTTTGAAATTCTCTTTAGAAGGTGGTCAATGTCCTGCTCATTCCACAATTAAAGGGTCTTTCCAAGAGTTTATCCTTCTTGACTTTTTTTTTTTACAAGAATTTCATGTTTTTACACAGAAATTAATGAGTAGGACTTCAGGAAAATCCCAGATGAAATATTTTTAAAAATTTATTAAATGTTTTTAATAGAAATCTTATTTGCTTCTACTCTAAGAAATTTGCTTTTATGTACTTCATTAAATATAGGTAGGTACTACTTTCAATATGATGTAATGCTACAATTGACTATAAGAGGCAAGAGACAAGCTCCATGCAGTTTATATTCTTCATGTAACATCACACTCAAAAGGGTCTAAATGAATTACACATGTTTGAGAATATAAGTGAGCGAGTAGAAGCACATAAATAAAGATCAATGTTAATGTGGAGTAAAAGTGAAATTCACTAGGATTAAAGGCCAGAAATATCAAATGAAAAGCTGGGCTTCAATTACTACCTTTTTTTTCATTTTCTTAAAAACATAAACTTACATACTTTAAACAGCATTTGAATAACAAACTTCCTTACATGATCTGGAGTCTGGTGATGGTGGAGAAATATTAGACACAGCAAGGTCACTTTTTGATTTTTTAGGCTTCTTTGCATTTAATTGCCAAGGTTTATCATAGCTTCTGAAATCCCTTCTTGTTCCTTTGGATTCTGTTAAAACAAAATATATATAAAAGCCCAATAAAGTGATTTCAAGATTGAGCAAAGACCAAATCCATGAAATCATTAAACATACTTGACAAAACATATAGGTCATCTCATACCAAAAATAAGGTACACATGCAAAAGTACTTCTTGTCTAATTTCATCTGTAAATTAGGGTTTTAAATCTGATATGAATCAGCTTATATATGCATATGATTAAGATTATATCATATGAAACTATGAAATTGACTGGGCATGGTGGCTCATGCCTGTAATTTCAGCACTTTAGGAGGCCAAAGTGTGTGCATAACCTGAGGTCAGGAGTTTCTGACCAGCCTGACCAATACTGTGAAATACCATCTCCACTAAAAATACAAAAATTAGCCAGGTGTGGTGACGGGTGCCTGTAATCATAGCTACTTGGGAGGCCGAGACAGGAGAATTGCTTGAACTGGGAAGTGGAAGTTGCAATCAGCCAAGATTGTGTCACTGCACTCTAGTCTGGGTAACAGAGTAAGACTCCATCTTAAAAATAAAAAACAAACAAACAAAAAAAACTACAAAATTAATTTGATGTCTTTTTAAAGCATGGGTTCCCATGACTTAAAATAAGATTCTATGAATGTCATGGAATAAAGCATTGTATTCATTGTATTCATTTTATTCAGAAATAAAACAAATATTTCAGTAAATTTCACTCACTTGATGCCACCTTATCTATTATGACACATAAAATCATTGATATTCGCCTAAATCAATGTATCTTCTATTGCAAGATCAATTCAATTCAACCAACATTGTTACTTTGAAATTCTCCGTAGAAGGTGATCAATGTCCTGCCCATTCCACAATTAAAGCGCCTTTCTAAGATTTCATCTCTCTTGACTTCTTTTACAAGAATTTCATGTTTTTACACAGAACAATCTATTTCCTCATCCCCATATCACCTGATAACTCTTTCTTGATCTCATTTATTCCTTCCTCATCTTCCATTACTCTAATCTATGTGGCATTCTTTAGGATTTCTTTATGCCTCCTTGTCTTAATTTACAAATTTAAAAACCATCCTAGCTTTATGGATGACTCATAAGTCTTTCTCTAGCCACCAGCTTATAAATAACTAATACACACCATTACAAACTAATGGATTCCTCAAACTTTCACGTTAAAGTTGTAATTAACTATCCGTTACCCAATTTGTCCACCTCCAAAATCCTATTAAATACCAAAAAGACATGAAAATTCTAAAGTACTAGGAACCTAAATATTGTTCGTGGTCTGCTATAACTCAGGAAGTACTTCCATAGATAAAGTTAAGAAAGAATATAAGCCAGTCAGAAAGAGAATGGAAGATGACTAGGTATCTACCCCAACCTTGGAGTCATCTCCTTATGTTGTTTCACAATATTTCAGAATTTGCCCTTCTAATCCATTTTTGATTATGAATTCCTCTAATGCAACATAGGTAACGTAAGAAGAAACATTGATCATAAAATATAGCATCTCCTGATACAAAGGAATATTAAAAGGAGCCAGAGAGGAATGAATTAATTTTGTGGCTTTCTTTATTCTCTACTTCTAGCAAGAAAACATTCATTAATTCAAATAATCTATCAATGATATTTTTATCTAGTTCATTGAAAAGAGATAAGAGACAGTAAGTCATGCATCAATTTTGCAGAAACTTAAAGAATTCAACTAATACTGAAAATTTTAATAGCAACCATGATTTCACCTCTGTAAAGTCTTGAAAAGAATCCAAATAGTTCCAAGCTACATGGAGAGAGAACAAAGAAGAGATCACCTACACTATTTGTTGATAATCTAGAACTAGATGGAACATTTCTCATTTAAGTTCGAATAAAAAGAGCAAATATTATTTTAAGAATAATTTAATTTAAAAACAAGAATATGGCACTCACAATGCAGAGCTAATATAATTTTAAAAAAATATTTATAATGAAAAGCCATTAAATGTTGGAATGTGACTGTGACTATTTTGTCTTCTCAACACAAATAAAGAAAGTGGACTCAATGAAGCAAAAAGAAATTAGAGAGGATATTAGGCTAACCAACCTATGATTAAAAATGTAACTGTATACAGAAATAATAAAAAGAAGATTAGATAAGGAAGTAGCAACAGGAAACTAAAATGCAATGTAAACATTTAAATTTGCATTCAAAGCCAGAAAGAGAAAACTGATAGTGTAGAAAATTGAATCAGTGACATAGAGAAAGCACTTTTCTTGATACACTTCTCTAGAAGAGAGTCAACAAAGAAAGACAAACACAATGCCAAATGAAATGAGAAAAACAGAGAACAGTAAGTAAGACTCAATTTGCACATATTTTCCTGAAAAATAGTTGACATTCCAGTAAAACTTTTGAATATCAGAATATCAAAAAAAAAAATCCCACAAAGGAATAAAAATAAGGCTGTTTTCAAGTTTCTCCTCCACAATGTTAAATGATGGACTTTTAAATAGGAAATGTTGTGTCCTAAGTTGCTGGAAATATTGAAAGGCAACAAGAGGATATCTTCAGATATTTCCAAAAGGTATGATACCCATGTATTTTGAATATTGAGACATTTTCTAGCTAATTAGAAGATGCACCAAAATCAATAATTCCAAATTACAGTCAGGGTTTAAACTGGCATTATTTACCATCATTCAATTATAACCTCTTCGGTTTCATTCAATCCAAGAATTCATCTATGCTTTTCTCTTCCTTCTTGCCATACTTTCCCTCTAAAATTTTTCCTCTTTCTCTGGGCCATATCTTCCACAAAAACACTCTTCCATCCTCAAATGTCCCATTTCATGTCTTAGTACAACCCCCATTCTTCCCACAATAGCGTTCCCTTGCCTGCAGCTTCCTGGGATGGTGGGTGCTCTTGCTCCATGTCCAATGTCCCACCAACTATAGACTGTGGAAGCAGAGCTAGATCTCCTGGTTCAGTGATGCTTCTGTGATAGAAGCCTCAACAGCAAAGTAAAAGTGCCTGTTCTCTTGTGGGAAATGTCGTCTACTTATACTACTCATCACTCTTCATTATCACCGTCTTTTCTGCCTCTGATTAATCTCAGCCTTACTTCAGACAGTGGCAAAGTCTTGTCCTGTCTCTTGTCCTTTCAACAACTTAAATGAAACTATGGTGACCTCTTCATCCTTAGACAGACCATGCATTAAGCCTGATACTTCTGTATCTGTGGGAATTAAGCCTGATACTTCTTTCACTTCCCTGATACTTCTGTACCCCCAAACTAAAGCCGTCCACAGGATTTTCTCATCTGGAATCATTCCACATCAAACATCTTGATCTCAAATATTACAGTCTCTCAGCACAGCTGTATCCTTCTGCATTGCTCATATTTTCACTGTCTTGATCTCCTAGAGGTTTTGATTGGCTATCTCTGTCTGAACCTCTTCCTTCACTTACTCTCTACTTCTCAGAGAGCTTCATCACCTACAGTTTGCTCACAAATATCCTGAACTCCTTTTGCAAAACTGTTCTCCCACCCTTGCTGTAGTAATACAATCACAATTCTCCAAGTCCCTCAAACTGTTTTCTCTCTCCCTTCCCAGAACTTCTGGGCACTGCTAGAGAAAAATAATCTTACTCATACTTTCTATGATTGATTAATAATAATTAATTCATGTCCTGAACTTCAGTTAGGCCCCAGAACTGCATGACATTCTTTTTTAAATTTTCCTTTGCCAACTCTTTTTTCCTATCTCTTGGTGACTTCCTGTAATTGGTGCACTTACTTCAGTCTTCCCTATCTGACCCCCTAACCACTTGTCTGGGCAAACACCCTCACCACATAATAAATAGATAAAATTTAGGGCACCTGAAATCATCTTACACTTGCCTTCTCCCAGTCTATCCCATACTCAATAGAGTATAAATCTGACCCACATCTTCCTTTATTCTTTCATTCTTATTATCATCTGTATGATATTGAAGGTTACATCTAGGACTCTTGATTTGACCTATCCCCAAAGCTTTAGACTGACATCCAATAGTTTGCTGGAATTATCTACTAAG
This sequence comes from Plecturocebus donacophilus, assembly GCA_004027715.1. Taxonomy (NCBI): domain Eukaryota; kingdom Metazoa; phylum Chordata; class Mammalia; order Primates; family Pitheciidae; genus Plecturocebus; species Plecturocebus donacophilus. Next base: position 5,040 of record PVKP010008099.1, on the reverse strand, counting down.
ATGAGCCACAAGAAACTAAAATTCATCAATAGGAATTAAGAGAACTGATAGAATAACATGGTAGTTATTAACCATGATCTCTCTGCCCCATGGTGTTTCCTCCCACATTTTCTCCACCTCTCAATTGCAGACAGGACTTTTAACTTGCTTTGAAACAGTAGAATATGGCAAAGGTGATGAGATGTCAATGCTATGATTACATTCTAGTATATAAGATCCATCTTTGTAGACTGGAATGAGAGAAGTGCCCTTGTTGACTTTAAAGAAGTAAGTTGCTGGCTGGGCGTGTTGGTTCACAACTGTAATTCCAGCACTTTGGGAGCCTGAAGCAGGAGGATCACTGGAGCCCAGGAGTTCAAGGTTACAGTGAACTATGATCACGCCACTGCCCTAAAGTCTGGCAATAGAGCAAGACTTTGATTTTATTTTAAAGATGAAGAAAAGGAAAAGGAAGATGAAGAAGAAGGAGGAGGAGGAAGGGTAGGAGACAGAGGAAGGGAAGAAGAGGAAAAAGAAGAAAGGGAAGAAGAATGAGTAAGCTGCCGTGATGTGAGAGACATGTGGCAGGGACTCTGGGTTGTATCTAGGAGATGAGAGTAGCTCCTGGCTGAAAGCCGGTCAGAAAACAAGGACCTCAGTCATATAGCCACAGGAAATTAATTCTGCCAACAGCCCAAATGAGCTTCAAAGCAGATTCATTCGTAGTCCAGCCTCCAGACGAGAATGTAATCCGGCCAACATCTTCATCTGCAGCCTTGTGAGATCAAGCAGAGGACTCAGCTAAACCATGCACAGACCTCTGACACATAAACACTGAGGTACTCAACATATGTGATTAAAAATGCAGAGTTCTCTCCAGATACTATGATTTATAAAATATGGGCTCACATGAGCTACAGTGAATTCACAGATACCCATCTGATCTGCATTTATGTGGTGGGTACCATCAAACCACAGCCCCTGCCTACCTACCCATTCTACTTAGAATCTAAACCCAAGAAAGTTAAGGCTAAGAAAAAGTAAGAGTTCTTTCTTTTTTTAATGCCAAAAGTTCATATTCTAACTTCCTGTATGATGCAAATAACTTCTGTATGGATAAATAACAGTTCAGAAGTCTACATTCTTCAGAGGATACCCTACTCTCTATCCACTTTAGTGTGGCCTTGAGACATGGTCTCTAGAACACATTCATATGGGATATAACCAAAGAAGACTAAAATCCTTTCATGGGATCCCATAAAGCATGAAGAGGCAGAGAGAAGTGATAAGGTCATCCAAGGAAAGTCATTTGGAGTATAGTTGGATTCCCATGAGAATTGGGCAAGAACCTGCTTACTCAAGCAATAGGCATGAGGGGATTTGGATTTGAGAGTAAATGTCAAACTAACAGACCAACATGTAAACACATTTGATGAGTAAAGATTGAGGTCAAATCTACCCAATTCTCTCACCAGTGTTACTGGGGAGATGAGGCTATTATAAACTTGAAATACTAGCTTCCTGATGTAAAGAGTGATTGAATCTTCCTAAGATTTACTACAGAGGATAAAACTGGGCCATGGAGAAATAAAGAACAATCGTCAGTTTAAGCAACAAGAAAAGTAATCCTATAGAACTCTACTATTATCTTTCTATATAGATAAGCTCTAAGCATTTAATTCAAATTATTCATTAAAAAATAAGTTTAGGATAACCAGTTTGAATTCATACAGAATAAAATCTTTTTATGTAAATCCAAATCTTATCTGTATTAAAATGGAATATGCTGATTCTTGTATTTTGAGGCATAATACATTATAATATATTCAAATTTAATAACATGACAAATTTTAGCATCTAGGTAAGGTCAGAGATGAACACTTTAAACCTTCAGTAACTATCCATCTAGATTTATCTTATTAGAATCAAAAAGAGTTTTGAAATTTTGACATTAAATGAATCCAAAACTAACTGCATATCTATTCTTCATTTACCTGATGTTTCGCTTTCTGCCCATAGAGCTGCAGATCCAGACAAAGTTCTTTGAAGCTGACCATGGTTCCCTTGTTTAGACTGAAGATGGTCAATGAGAAATGGGATTGGCTGGTCAGGTGTCTCAGTTATTAACTTGGTCATTAATTCCTGAAGGCAGAATAGAGCGTACCATTACATCTAACAATAACAGCAACAATGATAGCAAACACTTACTTAGCATTTAATATTGTCAGGCACTGTTATAAGTGCTTTATATACAGCAACTAACTTCATGCTTATAACAATCTTTTTAGACAGGTACAAATTACTGTCCTCATTCTGAGGAAACGAGCAGAGAAGTAAATTGTCTATGTTAACACAGCTAATATGTGGCAAAGCTAAGATATATTTATTTTTATTTTGTATTATACTTAGTCAACAACATATTAAAAATTTAATCTAAATTGTTATTTTTTAGAATCTTTTTTATTATACCTTAAGTTGTGGGGTACATGTGCAGAATGTGCAGGTTTATTACATAGGTATACATGTGCCATGGTGGTTTGCTGTATCCATCACTCTGTCATCTACATTTGGTATTTCTCCTAATGCTATTCTAAATTCTTTTAATATTATAGCTTAAGAATTTTAAACTTCAATTTGCTATTTTCAGAGATGTCTTAATAAACTAAACTTTTGCTAAATTTTACCATCTACCTTAAATATCAATGTCATTTTTTCTTATTAATGATATAAAAATAACAAAAATGTAGAAAATTTTCTTGAAATTAAAGAAACAAGTAGTAGGTCACAAGCTTACAGAAACCAAAAAGTGTCTTCTTCTCCAAGAAATACAGAATTTTCTTTTTGCAAAAAGTCCTGATGAGTGTCCTTCCTTCTTCCTTCTTTTTGCTTTTTTTGAGTTGAGCAGTAGGGTGAGTTCTCTGCCTGCAAAGCAGGCTATTCCATTTTGGATAGCTGTAATGATACTTTAAATTGGACTGAAATCTGCCCAAGGGTAATATATACACATTGTTTGTCTTTTTTTGCCAGTCAGGAACAGCAAAGAGCAATCTCCAATTTGTGGTCCATTAGAATCCCTAGATTGTTCAAATATGAACAGCTGTCAAGCCACGTGGATATCATTTTGTGATGTGTAATTGGGTTTGTGAACTTATGTGCACTATTTACATTTATATCAGTCACATTTCATCTTGTTGGTTTTACCCTAGAATTCTAGTCTGTTCATTGCTGTTTTAAGCTCAGATTCTGTGAGAGGCAGTGGTTCTAGTGCTCAAAAAATCAGATATTAAGAGAGTTAACAAAAGTGTTACTGGAAATCCCCCAGTGCATCTTTTTTGTGTGTGTGTGTGAAAGGTCTGTTTCCTTTCCCTTGAATGATGTTCTCTCATGGTCAGATGGCTGCTTTGTCATTCTTCGTTCTCTAAAGATACCTTCTAAGAGAGGCTTATTCTAACCCAATCTTCAGAAGTCTTTATTACTTTATCATTTTATCTTCTTCACAGCATTTAGCACTCTCCGGAATCATTTTGTTTAATATTTGCTCATGTGTTTGTTATCTGTCTCCTCCCCTACCCCTACTCTAGCACTTGAAAAAGGACTTGCTTAGTTTGATATCAGTTTTCTCTGTAGGGCCTAGAAATCTACCTAGCTCATAGCTGGTGCTGAATCAATATCTACTGGATGAATGAATGAATGAATCAATGCCTGCTTTATTGACTACAGGTAGATATTAGTAACTAAAGTCCCTTATTGTATTAATAAATAACAATTAAACCTTTTATAGCCCAGCAAAATATAGTCATCTGACATGCTATATAAGAAACTGCTGTCCAGATTATCTGAGAAACATTTATTTAAATTTTTAAGTCTAGGAACACGTGGATTTATCTGGGCGAGGACTAAATGGATTTTGCAAATAACAAGATTCCAAGTTGATCATAGAGTCATGGATTAAATATTTCTGCATATCTAAAAAACGTGTAGCTTGAAAACAGAGTTGAAAGGAAAAAGAGCAAAGGATTCTCACCATAAATACATTATAATGCAAGTGTGATACTTTCTATACACTGAAAAACAAGTCATCAAACAATCGGTTGTCACAGGTATTATTTATCTCTGCTATTTAGTATTTCAATTATTATAGTTATAAATTAAAAAGATCATTCTGCTACTGTTGTGAAGGTAATTGTAAAGTAATGCAGAGTTCAAATAAATCCCAATTATATATTCGTGGAATGCAATTTAAAACATTTTGGATCTTACTTCTATTATGTATTATATTTTATTTGAACTAATTTTACTTATAAAGAATTCCAGAAAATAGAAAGAAAAATAAATAGAAAGAACACCTGGATTGCTATTGTCACAGAATATCTGGACACTCAGATACAGCAAAACTAGGTCAGGTAATGGAACTTTAAAGCCACAGTAATTTCTTTCCTGATACCTCTGAAAATCTCATGTGTTTTGTTTTGTTTTTGATTTGTTTTGTTTTTGAATTTACGTTTCAAAGTAGGTGGAACGTTTCTGGATTTTTTTAACTGAAGCATTCCTACATTTTTCTTTAGAATATGGATTATACAGGGAGAGAGATCCAAGATAGCCGCGTAGCAGCAGCTCAGGATTGTAGCTCCCAGTGAAAGTGCAGAGAGCGAGTGGATGCCGCAATTGCAGACGGATTTTTGATGCCCACAGACCGGGAGATTCCCGGCGAAGGAGCCACACGGATCGCCAGCGCGACTCTTTTGGCCAGCGCGGCGCTTCTCGGTGCGGAGTGTACGGGACTGGATGCCCTTTTGGTCGGGCTCGGCCGGTCCCATCCCCACAAGGAAAACAGCAATTGGAAGCGCTGAGGACCGAGAGCAAGCACAGCTGAACCTGGGAAGGCCCAGCTCTGTGGGGAAGGAGCGCCCCCCGAAGGAAAACTAAGAAACAGAAAAAACTTCATCACCAACAAGCCAGACGTCCACTCAGAGACCCAATCTGAAAGTCGGCAATTACAAAGACGACAGGTGGATAAATCCACAAAAATGGGAAGAAACCAGTGCAAAAAGGCTGAGAACA
>PVKP010008098.1:0-74037 GCA_004027715.1 Plecturocebus donacophilus | reverse complement strand
TTTCTTTCTTTCTTTCTTTCTTTCTTTCTTTCTTTCTTTCTTTCTTTCTTTCTTTCCTTCTTTCCTTCTTTCTTTCCTTCTTTCTTCTTTCTTTCTTTCTTTCTTCTTTCTTTCTTTTTTTTTTTTTTTGAGACAGAGTCTTACTGAGTCACCCAGGCTGGAGTGCAGTGGAGCAATCTCGGCTCACTGGTTCTGCCTCCTATGTTCAAGCAATTCTCTCCTGAGCAGCTGGGATTACAGGCACCTGCCACCACACCCGGCTAATTTTTGTATTTTTAGTAGAGCCAGGGTTTCATCATCTTGGCCAGGCTGGTCTTACCTTGTGATCCACCCACCTCGGCCTCCCAAAGTGCTGGGATTCCAGGCGTGAGCCACCGCGCTCAGCCCTTTCTCTTCATTTATTAGCTCTGGGTGGCTTCATTGCAGGCCTGACTGTACCACCCCAACTCTCACCTCCACTGATGAGGATGTTAAGCCTCTGAGTTGTTACTGAATGTACTTACTGAGTACACTTTCCTTTAATGCATGGGGTTAACTGGTGTAACAGCCAGTAGCCACTGCTTCAATATTAACCTGAAAGGAGAACACTAGCAGCATGCCATGGGGCTCTGTCTTTGATGCTGGCACAGCTTATTTAAGCATGCTCGAAGAAAGCCACAGTTTCTTCCAGTATCCCAAGAGGCTACATGTGCAGCAGGGGAGAAAGAGTCCAGGGCTCATCTTTCCAGGCAGAGCCCTACAGCACAGCCTGATTGGCCTGGCCTGAGTCACACGTCAACCCTGGGCCACTGTGACGGGAGAGTGGAGGTAGGGTATGCCCATTAACTTAAGCTCTGCAGATGGAGTTGGACATTGGCATCAATCGCACACAAACCACATGGCTGAACGGAAATAAAAGGAAATTTGGTAAACTCTTTCCTGAGGAGAGGAGGTAAATGCTAGGCTACAGATACCCAGCGGACATGGTTACTGGTCTCAGGGCACCTCTGTGAAAGTGCAGGTAATTATGAAAGCAAGCTGGTGTTCTACGATCATACAGGAAGTCCTGGGTACTGGTGGAGCAGGGAAGTGCCTAACCCAGGCAGGGGTTGGTTAGAGAAGTCTTCCCGGAGGAAGCGACATTTACACTGAGACCTGCGCATTGGTAAGATTTAACTAGCTGATCAGAGGGAAATAATGTTCTTGGTAGAAGCAAGTGAGCTAAGCCCGTAGGTGAGAGAGCATGACAAGGTCAGGGACTGAAGGGAATTCAGTGGGGCGGGAGCGAGGAAACTGGGAGCCAGGTACTCCGGATGGGTGACCGTCAACAGCACTGAGAAGGGAGGGGAGGCTGATCAGGAGCTGCAGCCTCATTTGTCCGTGAGCCTGCAACCAGTGGCAGCAATGGGGCTAAGAGCTCTGACTGGGGGACAGCCCTGCCTTGTCCTCTCACTGTCCCTGAGGGACAGCACAGAGCTCTGAGGGAGGAAGACACGGTGTGGGTGAGTGTGGATGAGAAGGGCAGAAACCTGGGCTGCTCAGGTCTCAGCAGAGCCTCTGGGTAGCCCCGAGGTAAATGTCACCGTTTTGCCTAAAGGTGGCTTGAGATTAAAGTCATCTTCTGTTAAATTATATAGACTACTACAGAGGTAGGCACTGCATTAATACTTGTCACTAGATCTTGAAGCGTGAGACAGGATCCCTATCCTAGCCTGTGCATTAGGATTTCCTAGGGGGCAGTTTTAGAAATAGTCTTACGGTGACTATGACACTATGGCGGTGAGGCCCGTGTCCTGCAGGTGCTCCTGTGCACAGCCCGCATGGAGAGCCACTGGCTTGGTTGCTTTCTTGCTGGGCAGACAGTGTGGGCTGCAGGGTCAGACAACTGTGGGCTTAAATCTCAGCTCTTCCATTTGTTGTGCGATCTCATTTAGATTCCTGGTCTTGCCAAGCCTTGTTTTCCTCCGCTGTAAGATGAAGATAATGATAGTACCCACCTCGTGGGATCTTTGCAAGGATTAAATGAAATTATGTTTGTAAATTGCTTAGGATATAATAAGCCCCCCAAGTGGAAAATATTATTATTACTGTGTTAAAGATGACTTCATCTTCACATACATTCAAACGCTGTTCAGTCACTCTCTTATTCTGGTGACATCCACTGAGACTCTTTTAAGTCCCAGGCACTGGAAATAGAGCAGTGAACAAAACAGACAAAAGTCCCTCCTTGTTCACCTTACCTTCTAGTCACTCACTTAAATTTTGTGAGCACCACTCTGACTGCTATGGGGAAAATTGACAAGCGGATGCCATCCCGGTGCATGTTAAGGATGTACATGACTTTGGTCTACTCTTGGGAAGACAGTCAACTTTTAAGATGGCCTCAATCATCCTCACCTTCTGGAATTCACACCCTTCTGTAGACCCCTCCCCTTTAGTGTGGGCTGGACCTAATGAGTTGCTTCCATCAAATTTAATATGGCAAAAATGATGGATGTTGCTCCTAAGATGAGATGACTGAAAGTCTGACTTCTGTCTGGCTGAGTTTCTCTGTTTTCAGCTGCCCCGTGGAGAGGTCTAAGCTACAAGAAACTGGTATCTTCAGCTAACAGTCAGTGAGGACCCGAGGTCTGCCAGCAGCCACCTGCGTGATCTTGGAGGCAGATCCTCTTCCAACTGAGCGTGGGGATGACTGCAGTCCCGTCAATGCCTTCACGACAGCCTTGTGTGACAGACTCTGAGCTGAAGGGACGCAGAAAAGCTACATTTGGATTCCTGATTCATTGTGGGACAAGGTTTTGTTGTTTTAAGCCGCTAAGTTTTGGGGTCATTTGTTCTGTAGCAACTGATAACTAATATACTTGATCAGAGTAAAAATATAGACCCTGTGTAGTCAGTCAGAAGCTTGAGAATTACAAAAAGATCACCGCATTTTCTCCTCTGACACGTCAAGGCTCACTCACCTCCTTCAGATCTTTAATGAGAATTCATCATCTCATCCCGTTAGGAAACGGCAAACCATTTGACAGGTTCTTTCTTCGGTTTGTTTGTTAAGCATGTGCTTATGATTGGACCCAGGAATCTCACTTCTACGTATTTACTGAAGAGAAATACAAACATATTTTTTACACTCCTCAGCCTCCCAAGTAGCTGGGACCACAGGGCGCTCACCACTACACCCTCTGCACTCTCCTGCTTTCTTTTTCTCTTTAACACTTGTCACCATCTGGTATACCACACATTTTATTTACCTTTTATTTTTTGTGAGTCAAGGCCTGGCTCTGTTACCCAGGCTGGAGTGCAGTGGCGTGATCACAGCTCACTGCAGCCTCTGCCTCCCAGGCTCAAGGCTCCAACTCCAGCCTCTGGAGTAGCTGGGACTACAGGCATGTGCCACTGTGCTAATTTTTTTTAACACACATAGTATTTTAATTTTATTATTTGTATTTATTTCCATAGGTCTTTGGGGAGCAAATGGTGTTTGGTTACATAGTAAATTCTTTAGTGGTGATTAGTGAGATTTTGGTACACCCATCACACAGGCAGTATACACTGTATCCAATTTGTGTAGTCTTTTATCCCTCACCCCCTTCCCTCCCTTTCCCCCAAGTCCCTAAAGTCCATTGTATCATTCTTTTACACCTGCATCCTCATAGCTTAGCTCCCACTTATGAGTGAGAACATATGATGTTTGGTTTTCCATTCCTGAGTTATTCCACTTAGAATAATGGCCTCTAATTCCATCCAGATAGTTGCGAATGCCATTATCTCATTGCTTTTTCTCACAACTTCTTATCCGCTCATTGACTGAAGGGCATTTGGGCTGGTTCCATGTTTTTGCAATTGTGAACTGTGCTACTATAAACATGCATGTGTAAGTATCTTTTTCATATAATGACTTCTTTTCCACCAGGTAGATACCCAGTCATGGATCAAATGGTAGTTCTACTTTTAGCTCTTTAAGGAATCTTCACACTGTTTTCCATGGTGGTTGCACTAGTTGGCACTCTCACCAACAGTGTAAACGTGTCCCCTTTTCACCGCATCCCTGCCGACATCTCTAATTTTTTGATTATGGAGGACTAAGGGGGTATCACATTGTAGTTTTGACTTGCATTTCCCTGATCATTAGTGATGATGAGCATTTTTTCATGTTTGTTGGCCATTTGTATATCTTCTTTTGAGAATTGTCTATTCATGTCCTTAGCCCATTTTTTGATGGGATTTTTTTTTTCATGTTAATTTGTTTGAGCCAGCCGATTTTTATATTTTTTGTAGAAATGAAGTTTTGTCTTGTTGCCCAGGTGAGTCTCAAACTCCTGGGCTCAAACGATCTGCCGGCCTCTGCCTCCCAGAGTGCTGAGATTGTAGGTGTGAGCCCTTGCACCCAGCCTACTTACTCATTTTGTTTATTGCCTGTCCTTGCCTTATCTCATTCCCTCCAGCGGGGATTTTTGTGTGTTTGACCACCACTGTGTTCCCAGTGCCTAGAATCATGCATCACATAGTAGGTGCTCAGAAACATTTGTTTCCACATTGACTGCTGTGCCTGAGCAGGCAAGGTAAGAATAAAGGGAATGATGGAGTTGGCTGAAGACTGTATTATTCTGTTCAGCAGTTCTCCACTTACACAGAGAACAAAGAGCATCAATCAAAATAAACCACAGTGTCTGGGAGGCAGTGAGAATTCCAGAACATAGAATACGAGCAGCAAGAGAGTAAGCGCAAGAGATGAGAGAATGAAAGGGAAGCCAGGAGAAACAATATCTGAGGGCAGGTGTTGCCGCAATGAACAAAGCTGCCCTTCTGATGTATACCAATATTAAATACCTTCTTTGCATTTACCCCTCTGGCTACCTTTACTGTGGCTAAATGCGATCAGTCCTGGGAGTTACTCCATGGGATAAGTGGGTGTGTTTGTGGTATTATGGCAGCACCTTTGAACTGGCTCCTGTGTTCTGTGGTATGTGCTGTACAATCTAAGCCCTCTTCCTCCCAATTTCACATGGAAAAATCAGCTCTTACTTTTTGATAAATAGTGTAGGGGGAGAGAAGGAAAGAAAAGCGAAGCATCTTCCAGTGGAGCATGAGCTAGGAAGTAAAGCTTTAGATTTTTAATCTTTGGTCTTTGGGGTTTGTTGTTATTGTTTGAGACAGAGTTTCACTCTGTCACCCAGGCTGGAGTGCAGTGGCATGATCTCAACTCACTGCAACCTCTGCCTCCTGGGTTCAAGTGACCCTCACACCTCAGCCTCCCGAGTAGCTGGGACCACAGGCACTCAGCACCACACTTGGCTAGTTTTTTATTTTTTGTAGAGATAGGGTCTCACCATGTTGCCCAGGCTGGTCTTGAACTCCTAGACTCAAGCAATCCTTCTGTCTTGGTCTCCCAAAGTGTTGGGATTACAGGCATGAGCCACTGCACGCAGTCTCTCTGTTTCTTATTTGTTTGTTTGTTTTTGAGAGGGAGTCTGGCTCTGTTGCCCAGGTTGGAGTGCAGTAGCACAATCTCGGCTCACTGCAACCTCTGCGTCCTGGGTTCGAGCAATTCTCCTGCCTCAGTCTCCTGAGTAGCTGAGATTACAAGTGCCCACCACCATGCCCAGCTAATTTTGTATTTTAGTAGAGACAGGGTTTCACCATGTTAGTCAGGCTGGTCTTGAACTCTTGACCTCAAATGATCCACCCACCTCTGCCTCCCACAGTGCTGGGATTACAGGCATGAAACACTGTGCCCGGCCCTCTTTGGTTTTTTGATTGATCACTGTTGGCTTCCACTTTGGAGGTGATCACGCTGACTTTTCCTCCATGCACGATCCTGGTAAACTTTTCTTTGGGCTCTTTAAAAACCCAATTTCCCCATCCCACAGCAGGGAAGGCTTTCAGAGAAGGCTGCTGCCCGTCTGTGGAGTATGTAAATTCAAAAAGGATACTCCTTCTCTATGGACACAGCTTCAGCACATGGCTTGGTGGACGCTGTTGCCTTTGTGCAAAGAAAAGGCATTCCTTCCTGCAGGACTGAATTCAGCCCCACTTGCCTCCTTGGCTGGGCACCTTTGCACAGTGTATAAACTCATGTCCTTACACAGCAGTCTTCTAGTCAAGTTCTTTCTTGTCACCATCTGTAAACATGAAATACCTATAGACTAAAGCCCTAAAACCAGCTGGGGCCAAAGGTGGATGTTGAATGGGGTTGTCCCAGAAGTTCTAGGATGCATTTCTAGATTTCCAAAGCAGGAAGGTGAGATTCACTCCTGCAGTAATTCTTGTTCCCAAAAGGAGCCAGTTCCCAGCACAGCCCACCAGCAGAAGCACCTGAGCAGAGGCAAGCAGATGCCGGTGATGGAGCAGATCAGCACATTCCAAGTAGAGAAAGAAGCCACTTTTGGGTTATGAGTAACTGACAGCGGGCATTTTGCGGAGCACATTGGAAGAGGCACCCTCCCTAGACAGGAATTGATGTGGCCTTTGTTATTTAAAAACCTGAACGTTGAGAAATTACAGATGTAGAGATTGAGAATTCTCTGCAATTAGTAACAAGAGCCTTGATAGAAGAAAAAATCCATATGAGCCCAGACCAGTATGAGCCGAGAATTAGGAAGAACGGAAGATGCAGGTCAGCTAGACTTGGGTAACACAAAATCAACAGACCCATCGATTCTTTGGTTTGGAAGGCGTGGAGGTCAATATCACAATTCAGCAGCAGTTTTCCAAGTTAACAGTGCAGTAGATTTTAGGCAGTCCTCATTACATAATGTGAGACTCAGCCTTCCTCAATTAGCCTTTGTCTTATCTTCATTAAAGTCTAAATTAAAGAACAATTCTCAGTATTTTCATAACTGGAATCTGACTGGGAAAAGAGCCCCGCCTAACTCCTGCCGACAGGATCCCGGTGTCCAGAGTGGGCAGAGCAAATCACGCAGCCTCCCTTAGGGAATCCCGGCTCTGGCAGCCTTCTCCCAGTCCAGAAGGGTTGCGCATTAAAGTGACACTATGCATGGCTGCTGGCCAGGCTGGCTTTCTTGTAGCAAACTGTGTGACACTTTCCACCAAGTTGTCTTTGTTGCACCTCATGGCATCAGTAACCCAGCACATGCCCCCTTGTATCTTGCAGCCTGCCTTGGGCAACCCCTGGGCCCGACAGCTGCCACTGAACCATCTCCCCACGCAGGTTTACCTTTGCCTTGTCTCGCCCCTCTAGGGTCCATGGCATTTGGAGTGGGAGGAAGGCAAGGACTAATAACATGGAAGTAAAAGCTATTTTGATTCTAAGAAGGGACAAGGCCGAACCAAATTGCAGCATTTTTTTTCTAAGTGGTAAAATTTGTCTTTGTTTTCTCACCTCTTTTCACCGCCTTGCCCATACTTCCTCTAGTCTGCCAGTAACAGTTTCTTTCACTCTCATCTCTACAAACTTCTCTTTGACCATCCAGGACCCTGACTTTGGCCCGTTTACCTTCATAAGATTCTGTGCCTTCAAATTATATCTCATCTTCCCTCCATTTTCTTATGGTAGGTGTGGGGAAAGCAATCTCATTAAATCCAAAACCCTCAGCATTGAGATTGGTGAGATTTTGTTTGAATGTCATAAGCTCTCTCTGCCAGCAACATGAAGGGCTTTTGTGACTACTGTGGCACAATTTTTATACTCAGTACAATGTTGGGTGTGGAATCTCTGCATTATTTCCTTTTTTGTGTATTATTGAAAACAATCATTTTTTAAGACTGTAATTTCAGCTTGCTGCTCACTACTCCTTCTCTTCCTCTCCCCTCTTGCTACTTCTGTTGTTCCTTTTTTGAAAGAAATTACTCCACGTAGACTTTTCTTTTGCCATTTATTCTATGAGAGAGGGGTTTTGAGTGGGGGACACAGAGGGGTGAAGTTTAAGAAAGCAGGCATTGGTCATTACACTAGGTATAACCATGGGAGATTTTCTTTCCTGTGTGTTCAACCTGGAAAGAGTGTTGAGCATTATTGGCTTAAGGGAGGACTCTGCCCACAAATACCTTCTCAATACCCCTTTAAATTCCACCAAGTAACTTTTGACTTCCAGACATTCCTAGAATTAGGCTCTGGGACTAATTACTGGCTCTCTGTTTTCTCCTTTTTTTTTTTCCCTTTCATCTTAAATGACAATAACTCAGCCCTAGTTTTCTGGATTTTTCTTTTCTGTATTTTTTTCTTTCTTTTTTTAAACATTTTTAAAATTTGTGGTAAAAAATGCATAACATAAAATTTCCTGTCCTAACCATTTTAAGTGTACAGTTGTGCAAAGAATCTCTAGAGATTTTTCATCTTGCAAAACCAAAACTCTATACTCATGGAATGATGTTAATAATTCCTCTTTCCTCATCACCCCGGGTCCCATCCTCTAGCAGCCACCATTCTACTTTCTGTTCCTAAGAATTTGACTACTTGAGATAACTCATATAAGTTGAATCATATAGTATTTTTCTTACTATAGCTGGATTATTTCACTCAGTATAATGTCCTCAAGGTTCATTCACATTGGAGCATGTGTCAGAATTTCCTTCTTTTTTAAGGTTGAGTTGTATTTCATTGTATGTACGTACCACATTTCTTTACTCTCCCATGGATGGACATTTGGGTGCTTCTACCTCGTGGCTATTGTAAATATGCTGCAATGAACTTGGGTGTGCAATTAAAATACCCAGAAGGTAGAAAGAACTGAGGATAAAGCTCTAATTTGCCATAATGGAAAAAAAAGTCAGCTGCCTACTCTGTCACTCACTTAGGAAGCTACTTGCTAGTATGAAAGTTATTTTGCATCAAATTATTAACTCAAAAAGCTTTCAACTCTATTTAAAGCTTCACTTTAAAGTTTGACTTTGTTTTTAGTCCTTCAGAAGTTTTTATTATTTGAAAGTATTCAGAAATGTCTCCATTCATCTGAGGTTTCTAGAATACCTTATTCTTGAACAAGGGCATCCTATAACTCACGCTAATATGTGAGTGACTGTTGAACACGCTGCCTACCCAGCGTTAGCTTTTAAAGCCAATGTATTTTTCACTTGGTGGAATTGGAAGTAGGTATTGAGGAGGTATGCGTGAACAGAAGTCCTCTCTTAAATCCATAATACCCAGCCCCTTTTCCAGGTGGGCACATGAAAAAGAAAACCTCCCATGGCTATGCCCAGGGTAGTAACAAATGCCTGCTTGCTTTCAGTTTACTTCTCTTCCTCTCCCACTCAAAAAAAGTATAAAAAAGAATACCAGTGAACACAGTGGGTGTTGTTATAGGGATAACCTTGAATTTTCTCTTGCTTATTTTTATAAAAAGATAAATCATTTGCAAACTCCAGTATTTTAACTATTAACGAAACAAATCTACTTGCAACACACCTCACGAACGATTCACCATGCCAGTGTAGCACACCGTGGTTGAGAACATTTGTCTTAAATGGGGGCATTCAGCCTATTCCACATACCTGTGTATCTACCCTTGGAAGAGGCAATGAGAGTCATGATTATGGTTCCCCAGCTCCTTCCTTTCAACTGGGGAAGGGCGGAAGAAGAGGAACAGAGCAGATTGGCAAGCTCCTTTGAGGATCCAGGGGTCTCAAGTGCATTGTCAGGCTCCCTGCAAATTCAGTTATTTTGGGAACCCTCAAGAACAAACCCAAGTATTCAGAGTTGAAGTCATGGGGCTCTTGGGGATACTGGGACAGTTAGCTAGCAGAGTGCTGTGGTTAAAACATGCGCTTTTGTGTTGGACAAATGTGGCTTCAAGTCCAAGCTCTGTGACTTCCTAGTTTTGTAAACCTTGGTGAGTTATTTAACCAATCTGATCCTCCATTTTCTCACCTGTATAATGGGCTTAAAGACATTCTATTCAAGGAAATCTGATGTTTCATCTGGTGGAATCTCTTCTCTACAACTTTTCCTGTAGGCATCTTATTCCATGGGGTTCAAATGGAGCTGACCCCCACTTTATTTTCCCAGTGACAGAGGAGGCATGTGACTCACGTACATCGAATCAGAGTATTTCATTGCCTGACCACCAAGGCTGATTCAGGAAGGAGCACATGACCCAAATGCATCAGTCAGTTCTTTGTGGTGGGGCTATCGAGAAAGACAGATGTTTTTTCTGCTAGAGCTGCTAAAATGGGAGCATAGGAATCTGGGGGTGCAGTCAGCTATCTTACCCTACTAAGTGAAACAGACTGTCCAAAGAAGGGAGCCCAGCAGAAATAAGCAGAGGTTAAAAAAGAAAGAGAGAGCCCTAGTGAAGTCATTTGATTTCCTGGTTCTTGCCATGTCTGAAAGCAGATACACTTCTGGATTTCCCAGCTTTCTGAGAAAATAAATCCTCCCTCCCTTTTTTTAAAACTAGTTTAAGTTCCTGACATTTGTCACCTAAAGTCTTGACTAGCATACTGTCTCAAGGTTGTTGGAGGAATAATGCTGGAAAAGGGATTTAAGGTTGAGTCATGGTATTACATCTCCCTTCCCTAAGACAAGGTTGGGACAGGCTGGACCTCGGGCACCCACCCTAAAGTTGGTAGAAGCCAGAAAGCCTCTCCTTCTGCATGCTGGGTTGGAGAAGACGGAAGGGCAGAGCTACAGACTCTCCGGATCACTCCTTGCTCCATCAGTGTGCATTTGACCCCAGAAACACTTGTTCTGGGAGGCAAAGAACCACTAAGTGTAGCTCTTTGAATATAAAGGGGTCATTTAGTTGCAGGTGTTACTTGATTTTTACATTTAACTCTACTTACAGAACTATAGCATATTAGAGCTGGGAGGTAGGCTACAAGAGGAAGTGTCTGGATTGAACCCTTCAGTTTCACCCCCTTGTGGACAAAAGGAGCATTAAGTGAATGACCTAGTCCAGGTCCTACAGCCCACTCACCAAGGCAGGTCTGGATCTAGTCTCCTGATTTCCAGTCCACTTCACCATTCAGCTTCCTGATCAGACTTGGTATTTTTAGCTTAGTCATCTCTCTCACCCTAAGAAAAACCAGAGAAAATCTGGCCAAAATACTTAATTCTCTTTCTAAGCATCTGTCCCATTGTCTAGGCACAGCCTATGAACATCTCACAATTAGAGGTTGTTTCTTTGCTTTTTCCCCACCCTCTTATACTTTGGGGGAAGGGATAAGAGATTAAGACTTAGTAATAAGCATTAGACATCTTCCCGGAAGATGCCTGGAAGGGGGGTCAGAGGAACAGTTCTAAGGAGAAGGGCAGAGATGGAGAGGGCTCACAGGAAGCACCCACTGTCAGCTTTGCCCCTTGGACAGGCACCACCTGTCTGACATACTCCAGGACTCAAACCCTGGCGGAACCTCCAGCTGTGGCTACTCTACTCTAACTGGGGAGCTCCTCTGTTCCGCAGTGGAATGTCAGTCATCACACTGGGGTGCCTCTCTGAAAGGATTGCGTCCTCAAAACAAGCTGGGGCTCTTCTCAGCTCCACATCCATCCATATGGTGCTGCAACCCCTACGTGTGCTTTACTCAAGGCCAGGCAGAGTTCTGTCCTGTCCTTGTCCTGGGTGTTCTGAGCACATGGCCAAGTTCCCACCTGCAGCACAGTGGATTTTCCGTCCCCCACCGCCCCAATGTCTCCCTCTCCTCTCTCCTCTGTCCCTTTCTCCCATGGTTCTCTGGCTCAATCTCTTTCTGCTCCTCTCACCTCCCTGGCTTTTCCCCTCTTCTCCTTTGTTTCTCCCCCACTCCTTTTCTTTCTTTCTCCCTCTCTTACTCTCCCTTTCTGCTCTGTACCTCTCTTTCCTTTTGTCCTGCTTACCTGTCTGGTTGGCCCCATTATTCCTGGGAGGTTAAGTCACAAATATGGAGTCCAATGTTCTAAAGTTAGAATTCCCAAAAGTTGATCTAATGACCAAAATTCCAATAACTGCTAATTAGGTTTCATGGGTTTAAAAAGTTAACAAATCATGAATTATCAAATTTAATGGGTAAGAATTGAAATTTAAACTTGGATGTGCAAGCACTATCATATTGCCTTATTTTCTTAAAGTCAAATTGACTAAACCTGAACCTCCAACCCACTGGACTCATGGAAAATCCACGCTCAGCTGTCATTGAGAGTTCCTCGCATCCTGCCCTCCCCCTCCAGGGATATGACAATGTCCTGAGATAGGACACAGAGTGGGACCCTCGGGGCTCAGGATGGAGTGGTGTTGACAATGGTCTCTTGGTCCAGGCCTGCATGGCTGCGTGAGTGGAGTGGTTCTGTCGAGCTTGTGCCAGGCTTGGGTTTGGGGACCTTTGCTGAGGCCAGGGCCTCAGTACCTGGAGCCCAGCTTCTTCACATGCCCTATCAGGTCCTGACAGCTCCACAGGGGCCCTTTCTGGTTCCAGCTTTGCCCAGAACCCCCAACCTCTTCTCCCTTTTCCTCTCGGGGAATTTCTAACTCCTCTCCTTTGGCCTCCCAGCCTTACTCTCTACCAGGCAAAAGCACTTGCCTATTTCCTCCCACTCTGGGAGGATCTAGCAGAATTTCTCCCAATCAAAGACAGGAAGGGCGTGTCAAAAAGTGACTACAGAGATCCTACAAAACAAATCTCTCAATGAAAAGGGCATCAGAAAAAGGCTGGGAACTTTCTCAGAGAGAAAATGTTGGGGGATAAAAACTACAGCGAGAACAAAATGCAAAATAGAATCTCAATAAATTGCCCGTCATTTTCAGAGCTGCTGCGCATTATAAACCTACAGGAGAAAGACAGAAAATAAAGCCTCTTTTGTGTGTGTATGACCTGGGAAACATTTCTCTGCCCAGGATCTCAAGGATTTGTTCTACCTTGGGAGATTCTGCATTAGAAGATGGCTGTTAATGGTTTCTAGCACTGGCCTTTGCCTCTTGGTGTGGACAAATGTGTGACATTATCTAGAGGACACTTGAAAGGACAGAGAGATGCTGGAATGCAGTGACGAGGGCATGGACTGAGGGTTCAAATCTGTCTGTGCCACTTTTACGCTGTGACCTCAGGCAACTTAGCTTCTCTGAAGTTCAGTTTTCCCATCTACAAAATGGGGTTAGTAATAAAACCTACTTAATAGGGTTGTGTGAAAGTTATACAAGGTGATGTAGCAGACAGTCAATAGTTGTAGGTACAGGTGTCCTTGTAAGCACTGTTATCAGTCAGCCTGAACCTGAGGGGCCTGTGAACATTGGTGTGGCCCATCAAAGTGGGCTTCAGAGACATTTATTTGGCAGGTCCGAGGCGTGTGAATGGAGGACAGAAGCTGGAAGCTAGGAAACAAGTTATTTGGAAGAAGGATGAGGGAGGAGGGGAGCAGCATCGTTTCCCAGCAGAGCTCCTCAGTGTGGTGCCTTTCCGCAATTTAAAGTAGTTTGTTAAAATAAATCAAAAAAGTAATCCCATTTACAATAGACTCAAGTAAAATTCAATAACTAAGAATTAATCAAAGAAGTGAAAGATCTCTACAATAAAAACTATAAAACACTCATGAAAGGAATGGAAGAGGACACACACACACACACACACACACACACAAATGGAAAGACAGTCCATAGTCATGGATTGGAAGAATCAATATTGTTAAGAAGGCCACAACACTCAGAGCAATCTACAAGTTCAATGCAATCCCTATTAAAATGCCAATGACATGCTTCACAGAAATAGAAAAATCAATCCTAAAATTCACATTAGACCACAAAAGACCCAGAATAGCTGAAGCTAGCCTGAGCAAAAAGAACAAAACTGGAGGACTCACATTACCTGACTTCAAATTACGCTAAAGAACTATAGTAACCAAAACACCATGGTACTGGCATAAAAACAGACACACAGACCAATAGTACAGAAAAGAGAACCGAGAAACAAATCCACACACCTGCAGTAAACTTATTTTCAACAAAGGTACCAAGAACATACATTGGGAAAAGGATAGTCTCTTCCACAGATAGGGTTGGGAAAACTGAATGTCCACATGCAGAAGAATGAAATTTTAGATCCCTATCTCTCACCATATACAAAAATTAAATCAAAATGGGTTAAAGACTTAAACCTAAGACTTCAGACTATGAAACCACCACAGGAAAACCTTGGAGAAACTTTCCAGGACATTGATATGGGCAAAAATTTCTTGAGTAATACCCAACAAGGACAGACAACCAATGCAAAAATGGACAAATGGGATCACATCAGGTTAAAAAGCTTCTGCACAGCAAAGGAAACATTCAACAAAGTGAAGAGACAACCCACAGAATGAGAGAAATTATTTGCAAACTACCCATCTGATATGGTTTAGCTGTGTGTCTCCACCCAAAGCTCATCTTGAATTGTAATTCCCATGTGTTGAGGGAGGGAGCTGATTGGATGATGGGACGGAGGTTCCCCCATGCTGTTCTCGGGATAGTGAGTGAGTTCTCATGAGACCTGATGGTTTACAAGGTGGTTTTCCCTGCTCTTGCTTGCTGTCTCCCACCTGTTACCATGTAAGATGTGCCTGCTTCCCCTTCTGCCATGATTGTAAGTTTCCTGCAGCCTCTTCAGCCATGCAGAACTGTGAGTCAATTAAACCTCTTTCATTTATAAATTAGCCAGTCTCAAGGAAGTTCTTTATATCAATGTGAAAATGGGCTAATACACCATCAAATAAGGGATTAATAACCAGCACATATATGGAGCTCAAACAACTCTATGGGAAAAACTTCTAATTATCCAATTTAAAAATGGGCAAAAGATTGGAATAGACATTTCTCAAAAGAAGACATACACATGGCAAACAGGCATATGAAAATGTGCTCAACATCATTGATCACCAGAGAAATGCAAATCAAAACTACAATGAATATCATCTCATCCAGTTTACATGACTTTTATCCAAAAATCAGGCAATTATAAATGCTGGCAAGGATGTGGAGAGAAGGAAACCTTCATACACTGCTGATGGGAATGTAAATTAATACAACCACCGTGGAGAACAGTTTGGAGGTTACTCAGAGAAATGAAAATTGAACTGTTATATGATCCAGCAATCCCATTCCTGGGTATATACCTACAAGAAAGCAAACCAGTATATCGAAAAACTATCTTCACCCCTATGTTTTTTGCAGCATTGTTCACAATAGCCAAGATTTGGAAGCAAACTAAGTGTTTATTGACAGATAATTGATAAAGAAAATGTGATACGTATACACAATGAAGTACTAGTCAGCCATAAAAAAGAATGAGATCTTGTCATTTGCAACAACATGGATGGAACTGGAGGTCATTGTGTTAAGTGAAATAATCCAGGCGCAGAAAGAAAACATCACACATTCTCACTTATTTGTGGGGTATAAAAATCAAAACAATTGAACTCATGGAGATAGAGAATAGAAGGATGGTTCTCAGAGGCTGGAAAGGGTAGTGAGGGCTGGCGGGGAGGTGAGGATGGTTAATGGGCACAAAAAAATTTTTAAAAAAATAAATAAGACCTTATATTTTATAGCACAACAGGTTGACTATAGTCAATAATAATTTAATTGAAAATAACTAAAAGAGTCTAATTGGATTGTTTGTAACACCAAGGAGAAATGCTTGGGAGGATGGATATCCAATTTTCCATGATGTGATTATTATATATTGCATGCCTGTACCAAAATGTCTCATGTATCCCATAAATATAAATACCTACTATGTATCCACAAACATTAAAAGAATAATAATAGTGTGTTAACAACGCTGCTCATGGCTGAGTGTGGTGGCTGAATGTGCACTGAATAGGAAAATGTGCCTGTAATCCCAGCACTTTGGGAGGCCAAGGTGGGCAGATCATCTGAGGTCAAGAGTTTGAGACCAGCCTGACCAATGTGGAGAAACCCCATCTCTACTAAAAGCACAAAATTAGCCGGGCGTGGTGGTGCATGCCTGTAATCCCAGCTACTCAGCAGGCTGAGGCAGGAGAATCACTTGAACCTGGGGGGCAGAGAATGCAGTGAGCCGAGATCAGGCCATTGCACTCCAGCCTGGGCAACAAGAGCAAAACTCTGTCTCAAAAAAAAAAAAAAAAAAAAAAAAAAAAGGCTACTCATAAGACTATGATTAAACAGAAAAAAAAAATAGGTCTTAGAGTGAATGCAAGACACTGGGACACATACCCATCTACTTTTACCTTGTGTTAAAACATGGTTTCACTGCTGTGGAAGGCCACTGAGATGTTTAGGCAAGGGTTTTTTTTTTTTTTTGTCTCTTATTCCTTTTTTTTAATTTTGTATATATATATATATTTTATTGCACTTTAGGTTCTGGGGTACATGTAAAGAACATGCAAGATTGTTGCATAGGCAAATACATGACAACGTGGTTTGCTGCCTCCATCCCCGTCACCTATATCTGGCATTTCTCCCGATGTTATCCCTCCCCAACTCCCTACCCCCCACTATCTCTCCCCTAGTCCCCCACTACAGACCTTAGTGTGTGATGCTCCCCTCCCTGTGTCCATGTGTTCTCATTGTTCAACACCCACCTATGAGTGAGAACATGTGGTGTTTGATTTTCTGTTCTTTTGTCAGTTTGCTGAGAATGATGGTTTCCAGGTTCATTCATGTCCCTACAAAGGACATGAACTCATCGTTTTTTATGGCTGCATAGTATTCCATGGTGTATATGTGCCACGTTTTCCCTGTCCAGTCTATCATTGATGGGCATTTGGGTTTGTTTCATCTTTGCTATTATAAACAGTGCTGCAATGAACATATGTATGCATGTATCCTTATAATAGAATGATTTATAATCCTTTGGGTATATATCCAGTAATGGGATTGCTGGGTCAAATGGAATTTCTATTTCCAGGTCCTTGAGGAATCGCCACACTGTCTTCCACAATGGTTGAACTAATTTATACTCCCACCAACAGTGTAAAAGTGTTCCTATTTCTCCACATCCTCTCCAGCATCTGTTGTCTCCAGCATTTTTAATGATCGCCATTCTAACTGGCATGATGGTATCTCAGTGTAGTTTTGATTTGCATTTCTCTAATGACCAGTGATGATGAGCATTTTTTCATATGTTTGTTGGCCTCATAAATGTCTTCTTTTGAAAAGTGTCTGTTCATATCTTTTGCCCACTTTTGAATGGGCTTGTTTTTTTCTTGTAAATCTGTTTTAGTTCTTTGTAGAACAGGTGTTTAAAGATCTGAACCAGAAAAATTGGGGGAGAGATATCCCCAACATCATAGAATTAGCGTCTTGCCATCGCCTTGCTCTGCCTACTGGCCTGCACTGCTCCTCTTCATCCAAGGGGGATTCCACCTGGCTCGGCTTCCTCCAGCTGGGCCGTGCAGGCAGCTCCTGGTGTCAGGAATTGGACTGAGACGTCGTTCAAGGATGGTGGCAGGTAGGGATGGGGATCTTATTTATTTTGGTATCCCTTACACTTATCATGGGCCTTTTTCCTCCCTGTGGGGACTTGGTGAGTCCATGCTGAATGGACAAGCATTGTCCTCTGCTTTGTCATGGCTCTTGCTCCCAGGGCTGCAGGACTGACAGACAAGGCTGGGGCAGATGTGGGCAGCTCTCACAACATAGCTCCCACTGTCCCCTGCAGGCCCTCCACAGCTGGCTAGGGAGCCTGAGAAAGGCGAGAACGCAGAACCGAAGTGGGATGGCTGCTCTTGCCCTCTTCCCTCTCTCTCTCCACTCACACCATCTCTGTCCCCTCCATTTCTTTGCAGCTCAGATGAGTAGCAGTAGGAAGAGGATCTTGCTTCCGACATAAAACCATTTTCACAGGCACAGCTGGTGTTGTGCTTTGCCCCCTCCTAATGTTGTTCCAGGAGCAAAGTGATTTCAGCTGCAGTATTAGAAACAGGCTGTCGAGTAGTAACAGCACATTAATCTTGAGCATGTGCAGAGGTACGAGTGTCAGTTGTGAGCTGAGACGTCTCAGTTGTACAGAATTGAGGTTGGTGACAGCTTCCTCCCTCCGTCACTCTTCATTGACCCTTGACGTGCGGTGCGACGTGGGGCTGTCTTCAACAGCCTGGCAACTGTGACGGGCTCTGGACAAAGGGTACTGCAGGATGGGAACGGTGACTCGGAATCAGCAAATCATGGACCCACAAGACTATGATTTGATGAGGCGTTGGGTATGGCTCTATCCTGGAGCTGCCTTTTATGGTGCGGCCCTGGAACCCAAAAGTAGAGAAACTCAGGAAGGGCATGGCACACACAGCCCAGGGCAAGGAGAATCCAGGGTTTCTGACTCTCCCCACGAGTGCTTTCCCCACCACCACCAGAATCCCTTCCCAGCACCTGTTGTAGTCTAGCATCTTCTCACCTGAAATCTGTCTGCAGGAGGGATAGCGCCCAATGAGCCAGCTCTTCCTGCGGCTGGGCTGCAATGAGTTCCCAGGAACCCAGGTCCAGGGGACTGGCGTGCTCTGAAGCATCTTGCGTGCAGACTGTTCCTGGGGCCTCACTTACCGGCTGGCAAGACCCCTTCTGTCTATTAACCCACCTCCCTCTTCACCTCTCCTCCAGCTCCCTCTCCTCCTCTCTGCCTTTAAGAAAGCACACAGCAAAAAAAGAAAGAAAAAAGAAAAGAAAAATAAGAAAATTATGACACAAAGCCAGAGAGTAACATAAATAAATAAATAAGAAAGCACACAGCTCCACTCCTGATGGTCAGGACCTGGGCTCTGCCTCAAAAGCAAGCACTCTTAGAGCTGGAGGGAGCCTCGGAGAAGGACACCGAGGCCCAGGGAGAGCAGTCTAAAAGCCACACAGCTAGGGAGCATCCAGGCTGGGATCAGAACCCAGGACTACTGACTCAAGTGCTAGAGGCCTTCTCTCTCTACCCCACAACTTCATGGAGAAGACACGGCATTCTCCAGGCAGGGTTCCTCAGAGCAGAGCCTATATGCACCAGTTGGCTTCAGAATCCTCTGAGAAACTGTTTAGAATTCAGGTTTCTAAGGTCAATTTCAGACCAACTAGATCAGAATCGGTGAGTTGGGGGCCCAGGAGACCACTTCTTATTTACCACTTTCTTGGAGAACCACTGGGGCATATGTCACAAGGAGTGGTGCGTGGTGTTGCAAATAATTGGTTACTAATAATACTTAAAGCATCCAATTTGGGGAGTGATTTACTTTTTGAAAAGAACAGATATAATAGCCTGGCTCTCACACACTTGAATAATGATTAGCTTCTTTGACCAGCAAAGAAAGTGAAGGAGCTACAGCTAACCCTCAGGGAATGACACGTGTCCCAAAGTTTGACTTTCCAATGCACCTGTAAATGTGTCTTACCATTGATCAGATGCTTTATTTGTGTTTAGGCCTCCCCTAAACGAATATTTAGTGGGAGAGACTTGAGTGCACCAGCTTTGGAGACAGGCAAAACTGGGTTTGGATCCAAGCTCTACCATTCACAAGCTGTTGATCAAATCTCTTGACTTCTCTCAGTTTCAGTTTCCTCATGTGCAAATCGGAAATAATAGATCCTACCCCTTAGGGTTGCTATGAAGCTTAAATTAAAACATCCTACTATATGTGTTTTGGAACAAAATCAACGTGTAGGCATCCACAGCTCTCCCGTGGCCTGCAACATGTCATCTGGGCCTTGCTTTCCGCACCCCCTCCTCTCTAAGGAGAAAGAACCCACATGGCTGGGATTCTGGAAAGGAAGAACTGCATTCCCAGGGGCCTGTGCTTAACACAGTGCTTACTCCTCAGTAGGGACTCAATAAACAGAAGTGACAACAGTATTCCCAGCCACTGCAATCTTGACCACTTCTCACCTTCCCGCAGCAGCCTTCAGTGACATGGCTGAAGCTGGGATCCTCTCTGCCCACCCCCAACCTTCCATCGCAGAAGATTCCCCCGAGTCCTGAATCCTTTAGTGAGAACACAGGTAGGGCAGGGTGTTGGGTGGAGGCCAGCTTCGGAGTAGATGAGACACACCCCTGCGCTTGAGAAGCTTATTTGCAAGGGGAGAAGCGGGGCTAGGCCCAAACATTATGCATCATTATTTTAACGCTATGCCACTTCACTCACTGGTACATTGCCTGCTCTTCTCTGGTATGGATGGCAAAGAGATAGCAATTCCAGCAGCATGTTTGCAGGTTCCAGTGGGTTGGCAAATTTGATTTCCACAAATACTTCTCTTCTCCATTCCCTCCCCTCCACCTCCATCTTACTCCAGAGTGTCTTTACCTCCCGATCTAAGCCACTTAACGAGCAGCTCTTTGGCAGTTCCAATGTATCGATATAGCCGAGTGTTCACTGATAATGACTCACAGGGAGAAACAAATTTTCCTATTCAGTGCACATGGGCCTCATTAAGGCCTGCAGTATCTGTGATATCTCTAGAGAACACAACCCCCAGGCTGGGGACCTTTCTCAGGGTGTCAACTCCTCATAAATAATGGGTGGAGACCCAGTGGAGGCCACTGTCTTTATTAACCTACTCTCCGATGTCACTCACCGCACAATAAAGACACATATTCCAAACAATCTAAGAAGTTGAAATAATGAGAGATCTAAATATGAGATCAATATTCCTCAAAGCACTTGGGAAGAGAGAGGCAATGATGGCCCTGTGACTGGACCAAGAGGCTGGGGAGTGCCTTGGTCATATGTGAGTCCCCAGTTTTGGTTTCTGATTGCAGACCTCAGAGAGAAGCCTTTTAAATAGCAGGTGCCCCTTCTGCTCCCCGCATTTTGCAGACGGGGCCTTCGACTCCTATCTGCAGCCCTCCCTCCACCTGTCAGCAAAGGCGCTCATTAGCACTTGCTTGCAAGATCCACAGCAAAAATGGCTCTAGTTGCAATTTGTAGGAATCAAGTTGCTTTTAATTATCCATGCCCTCAGGGTGCGTCCTTGGGATGGGGACAATTTTTTAAACTGCAGTTTATCTAGAAATGACTGTATGACTATGGAAGACCTACAAAATTATTAAAAACTATTTTGGTGGTGGAAGTAGTGTTGGGATGGGGTTAAAGAAGGGTTGGATTTCTAATTAGTCTTAGCTTTTTTTTTTTTAATCCCTTGGATGTACTGAGACTTATAAGTAGGGGCGACTGAGATACATACCTGGCAATGGCAGGGAGTTAGATTTGGATTCACATCTTGCAGAACTGACTTGTGCATTTAACAGGAGAGAGGCCCACCCTATTTCCAAGCAGTAAGAAGGCTTCACACGGGGCTTAGATTCAGTTGTACTTTTTTTTTTTGAGATGGAGTCTTCCTCTGTTGCCCAGGCTGGAGTGCAGCGGCTCAATTTCGGTCACTGCAACCTCTGCCTCCCAGGTTCAAGCCATGCGGTGGCTCAAGCCTGTAAGTTGTATTTTTTGCTGACATTTCCTCCTCCAAGAACCAACTGTATGGCTGACCTAGCTCAGCCTCCCCCTGCTGTGTCTGGAGGAAGAGTGGGGGACACCTTCCAGAGAAGCCAAGCCCCCATCCCCTCACGCCCACACCTTTCTGATAACATGCTACAAATGCCCCCGGGAGAATTCGCCCTTCTTTCCTCACCAGCATCCATCAGGTTAACACTTCACGAACTCCAGGAAGCTTCCCTGCTGGTCCCCTAAGCCTTCTAAGTTTGGGTTAGGTCTCTCTCCTTGGTGTTTCCTCAGCACATTGAGTTCACTTTTAGTGGTTTTATTTAACAAACACTTATACTGCATACTTGCTAAGGACTTTTAGAAATGTTTGCTCACTGAATCCTCATAACAAACAATAAGGAACTTGCTATTACTGTGCCTATTTTATAGATGAGAAAACAAAGGCACAGAGAGACTCGGCAGCTTGTCCAAGGTCATACAGCTTATAAGTAGCAGGGCCAGAATTCAAACCTGGCAATCTTGTCATAGATTCTGAGCTCTTAACCACTGTACCATACCGTATCTACCAAGGCACCTAATGTTTTATAAGTTTTTCTCCCTCCCAACCTTATGAGTTCTGTGAGGGCTGGATTCAGTTGTGCCTAGTAGATGCTCTGGAAATAACATGTCCCACATGAAGTCCTGCCCTGCATCAGGAGGGAGCGCACACCAACCAGTCGTTTATCTCTTGGCACCAAGAAGGGAGAAGTTATGGATTGAACTGTATCTCCCCAAAATTCATGCGTTGAAATTCCAAACCCTAGTACCTTAGAATGTGACCTTACTTGCAGACAAGGCTTTTATAAAACTAATAAAGTTAAATGAGGTCATTATTGTGGGCCCTGATCAAATATGATCTGTCTTTATAAAAAGGGAAAATGTGGACACAGAGAAACACACACAGAGGAAGGCTGATGTGAACACACACAGGGAGAAAACAGCCATCTATGAGCCAAAGAGAGAGATCCAAAACAGACTGTTCCTCACAGGCCCCGGAAGGAATCCCCCAACACCTCAGTTTTGGACATTCAGCCTCCAGAACTATGAAACAATAAATCGCAGTTGTTTAAGCCACCAGGTTTGTGTGGTACTTTGCCACTGCCGCCCTAGCGAACTAATACAAGGACTTAAAATGAGTAGAGGGGCAGTAGCCCCAGGTCAGGATCAGCAGGGTTGCCTGGTGGTAAGGACTGTGCTCCCTGTCTTGTGCTGACTTGCCTGGCTCCTGCCTGCGGCCCCCTCCCCGCCCCGTCTGTAGGCTCAGCCCCATTCCTGTCCTGGGAAGAAGGAGCACAGGGACTCCTGAGCTGGCCCCTCAACAGTGCTGCTGCTGCTGGGCTTTGCCTGTCCGTGTGCCTCCGTCATGTGCCTCCGTCATAGGCACTGGACTCTTACCAGATGATGTGTTGTCCTTCAGAGTACCAGCTTCAGACCACCCTGAGTTCAAACCCCAGAGCTGGGATTACTATCTGTGCAAACATAGGGCAGGTTCTCTGGTCAGCCTGAGTCTCAGTTTCTTTTCTGATCAATGAGCATGACCCTACCTGCTCACAGTGGCCAGGCGCTGTTTCTCAACGGCCCTTTCCCGTCAGCACTTTGAATTCCTCTGGGGACATCGCCTTTTTCCTATTGGATACATTTTTGACAGGGTTATAAATGAAGATGACCTATCATCTCCCAGCTAAGGGGGCCATGAACACCCAATTAGATAAACTGGACTCCCTTTTCCTGGACTGTGAATCTGGACTAGAGTCACACATGGATGGAAATGACCAATGGACGGAGGGCAGGTGGGTGCGTGCCTGCTCCCTTTTGCCTGGTCTGAGCCCTGACTGGATGTGTGGACTGATTCTGTGTCCTCCTTCTCCTGTCCAGTCGTTACCTCTGGACTTTGACCCAAGCCTACTTGGCCCTGGGCCTCTTTGGTCCGGTTAGGTCTGACACCTTGAATCCCCTGAACTTGTACCACTTTTCATCTATACAGCCAACCCCAAGGAGGGACCCTTACTGTAGGTCCCTCCGTTCCCTGGCCTGCTCTTGCTCCAGATCTCCAGTAGCCAGCATCCTGTTTTCTAGGCCTTCTCTCTCCTCTCTTCTGGGAAGAGAAGTCCTGCTGTGTTCTCTGAGTTCAAGGATATATGGGTAGGGGCTCCCAGGGGTCAGGGGAGAGGCTGAGCAGAGGAAAATTATTGGTGCCACTATTATCTGTCTTATACATTCAAAGAAAATATAACTTAAAAGGAAAAAACTCCCCTACATTAAAAAAAAAGTTTGAAACCATCACCTTGGACCTTTCTAAAGCCATCAGTTTGTTTCTGTAGCCCTCTAGTATTAGAGAGTTCTGGTTTGTTCAGAAATCAGTTATCCATTTACTTCATATTTCCTTAGTTCCTACTCAGGAAACTCTAAACCCTAGTACCTTAGAATGTGACCTTACTTGAAGATAAGGCTTCTGTGCCAGGCACTGCGTGGGGTGCTGGCGATACCAAATAAGGAAACCCAGCCTCTGTCCTCGAAATGCTCAGGACTACTCTGATGGGGTCTTTGTCACATTGCCACACTCTGACTCTCCCACCCTTCTCTTTGATTTATAAGAGCCCTGATGCTTACATTGGAACCACCCAGATAATACAGGATGATCTCCCATCTGAAAATCAGCTGATCGGTAACGTAGTGTAGCATGTTTACACATTCTGGGGATTAGGATGGGGACACCATTGGTTGGGGTGGGGGCTATTCTGCTTACCACACAGATATTGAATAAGTGCACAATGTGGTTCTGCCTTGAAGAAGATATGCACAGGTGCTGTGGCTCTTCCCCAACATTGGAAAAGGGAGAGCAAGAGGGACAAGGAAGGACTTTCTGAAGGGCATGTGGTGATGGACATACTGGCTCTAGAGAACTGGTTGTCAAATTTCCAGGAATGCTACCTAAGACAACCATTTGTGGCTTGAAATCAGCCATGGGAGGAAGATTTATGCCATAGAATTTGACAAATGTGACAAATCAGGTGTTTTTTTTCCTTTCCTAGAGAGCCAGTTGTTAAAAATTCATCAGCATACCCCAGATGAGATGGGCCCAAAGCTGAGTCCTAAGAGTAGCCACTAGCCAGGTGGATAAGCCAGTCACCTCTGAAATGTGTCTGCCAGCACCAAAGATAATGTAAGCTGCCACTGGCAAATTCCAAATTTCATATCTCTAAAGCAGGGCTTTTCAGATCTTAATGGGCATATGAATGACCTGGAGATCTTGTTAAAATGCAGATCTGATTCAGGAGGTCTGGGACGGGGCCTGGTCATCACAGACTCCAAGGCGATGCCTTTGATACTGGCCCAAATACCACACTTGCTTGGGGCAGCAAGGCTCTAGAGCACTGGTCCCTAAAGGTGATCATAAAAAAATCCATTTGGATCAAGAGGAGAAGATTCTAGAATTTTTATTTACCATATTTTATCTACCAGAAATGCCACTAATTACCATTTTTTAATATACATTAGGAAAAATGTTTAAAAGCTACCAACTAAACTATGGCATGCTATGGTTGTAAAATGAATACTAATTTCAGAGTTATTAAAACACGAAAAGAAGAATGTCTTCGAATCCATAAAATGTTTATATTTTTATAATTTATAAAACAAGAAAGAAATTACACTTACCAATATTTAATGTATGGTCTGACACCTGAGGCCCTGCTTGCTGTACGTGTTCTACGGTTTGAACCATGTATGATCCAGAGAGACACGAAGGCCAAAGTGGGAGGCCTACACCCAGAAAAGTTAACAAGATGCTCTTGTCTGTCAATGCAGTTTTTCATATTCCCATCGTTTTTAATTTTTATTGAGTTAGAGATTATGTAATTCAGCTCTCACTAAACTACTCTTCATAAAATGGAAAAATGGCCTAAAACAATCCCTGTGGTTTGAGCTTAACACTACTAATAATAAGTCTGAGTGAACATAGGAAAGAGGAAGAACTGACATTTCTACCCCAATACATGCTCGGCATCTGTCACATTATGCAGTAAAACAATGATAAGCCAATCAAATCTGACAAGACACCGGCCAAAAAGAATTAGAAATGATCAGAAACACCTTTTGAAATATGAGTTTATGTTTATTTTTATTAGAGATGAATGCCACCCAAAGGACCTTGAAGAATGAGTTAATTATGGCAGCCCATGTCTGTAGCTTATAAATAAATAAACACATGGGGGAGCAGGTGTGCTCATCGTAGTCACCCTGGGGCCCATGGGAAGATGCTCGTGGAGCTGCCACCCGCCCGATGCTCCGGGGCTCTCACACTAGCAATTAAATTCTCCAGTCTGAAAGTGTCACATGTTTCTTTTGTTTACAAGCTATTGGCCCAAACTAAATACATGGGCCCAAACACAAGGAGAACAGGAGTTGCCATCTTGGCAAACAGCATTAATAACTACAACTCCTGATTCTCACCTGGTCCTCTTTCTCCACCAGTCATGCTGTCTTCTGCCCATTTGGGATCGTTGCAAAGCACAGACAGCCCTGGATTCTCCTTGCAAGAGGAAACTGCCCGGGTAAGCCTCTTTGGCCCAGAAAAATCTTATCCAGGCTTTGAAATACATTAAAATATAAAGATTTCTAATATTTGGAGAAATTGCCAAACGCTGACCAGATAACAAAGCCAAACTATGAAGAAATAATCTACAAGGGTGTGAAACAATTGCCTAACTCTCCCAAATCAGCCCTATTCTGTGCTAGGAAATGCCAACATCCCCTGCTAACCTTATGCCAAGAATCTGACTAGGGAGGTCTTTTCTCATCCTTCCCATCCTGGCTAAAGTGAGCATGAAGAGTAAACAAAACTGGTCATTATCGCATTGAAGGATGGATTTAATCAGTGGAGAAGATTATGCCAAGACGAACCTGGAAAACAAGAATCTGAAAGCAAGCCTCGTTCAGAAAAAATTCCCAGGGCTGGTCATCCAACAGAAGAGAATCCAGAGTTACAGAGAGCATTTTCCACCTACCAAGGTTATATATACATCTTGATTTTTTAGAAGAGCACCGAGTGCTATAATAAGCATGATGAGAGAAGTGATTTCTTGGTGACTCCATAGAAATGTGTCATAGCTGACTCTTGCATGAAGCAAACCTCATTCACATTTAATACCGAACAAATGAATGGAAAACAAAAGGCGGTGTTTAATTAGGGTGTAATTATTCATCCTTAGTGGGCTCCCAGCACCATGTCCTGTTTTCATTAGAGGAACATCGTCTCTTCATTAGCAGCAGGAGCTGTGTCCCAATTTTACCTGCCTGGGGGCCAGTATAGTTTGGAAGAATCAGCAGCTGTGGGAAATCACTGCCATGTGTCCCAGGGAGGAGATAGCAGGATGGGCAAGAAGAGGTGGGTTCTTGGAGTATTTACAGTGAGGCTACAGGGTGGCAGCCTCTGCAGCAGACGGACGAGGAAGTCTTTGCTGTGAGGAACTGTGCTGTGCTGAGAATGCACCCAATTTGGCCTATTGAATTAGTACCACATCTGGGATTTTTAAAATATTTTAAAAATCTAATATGAAACTTTTTCAGGGCTTAGCAACCTCCTCTGAAAAGTCCTCCCAGAAACCCCCAAGGCTGAGTTAGGTGTCTCACTCCAGTACACGCCATGTCCTTATCCCTAGTATAGCACTGTCATTGTAACAGAGTGTTTGTGTAAGCATAATTGCTCCTGCTGTCTGCCCTAGACCACGAGCTCCCTGAGAATGGAGACTGTCTTGTTCAGTGCCATACCCCTGGTGTGTGAGACGTATAGCACACAGTGGGTACATTTGATTGAAAGGATGGCTGACCTGAGTGAGTCATTTTAAGCCCTCAATTGAAAACCGTTTGAAATACGATGGAGGACGTAGTGCTGGGCTGTGTAGGTTTTGTTTATAGCAGAGATTCTTAATTTGGATCCTTTGCACCCTGTGGAAGGGGAGTGCAGTTCATGCATGGGATGCAGGGTGGGACGTCTAAATTTGATGAAGTCGAATACGATATTTCATGTGCATGTTCATATTTCTGAAGAGGGCACCCAGAACTTTTATCGGCCTTTCAAAATGATTCATGATCCCCAAAGCATAAGAAATTCATATGCTTGTGTAATGTTTGGCCTTGGCTCTAGTGGAAGAAAAGGGATGGGAATAAATTCTCGTTTTGTAGAGCAACATCGACCATGTGCTGGAGAGACTGAGTGGCAAACAGTCACTTCCAGTCCCTTAGCCTCTGCAGATTGTGTGTCACTCTGCTCAGTTTCCTAAACACAACGAGATAAAAGTATGTCTGAATTTGAGTAGCAGCCTTGAAGTACTACCATTTTGGGTTTTACAAGGCGATTTGGCTGGAAAAGAGACATGTGAATGCAACAATTCCAAAGAGGTAATCAGGAATGTTGAGCCCAAGGCAGACAGGAATGTTGTCTTGTGATACATTAAGAAATGTGTGCAGGAGTCTCTGGAGAGTAGAACTCGGATCAATAGATGAATGTTTCTGGGAATTAATTTCTGCTCTTACAGAGAAATTTCTTCCAGCTAGACTGCTTTAAAATAAAATTGTGTATCTTAGGAAGTAGTGAGTTCCTTGTCACTAGGGAAATTCAAGCAAAGGGTGAATGAACAGATATCGGGGATACCGTGTAGGAAACAATTCTAAGGTTTTGAGTTTTCATTTCAGTTTCTGCTTTTCAAGGAATTCAGTTCATTTTGCAAGGCGGTTTGCGTTTATTAATTTTGTCCTGTAAGAGATCCCCTTTCACCAACCTCACCCATAGTTTCTACCCTTCTGTCTCCAAGTTGAAATCCAGGGCTTCTGCGGGCAAGCGGACTCTAAACACACTGATGAGATTCTGAGCAAAATCCCTCTGAACGATGTAGTGAAATATATTCTTCTAAAATATAAAACAGAAATGTAAAACCGCTTTTATTTTCTGTTTTCTTGAACATCCCAGAAGCAACTGCTCTTGAAGATTGAGCTGTCGGAGTCAAAGGCTCTGAAATTAATGGAATGCAATTTTCTGCCATTTGTAATAAATTTCTGGCCCTTATATGCATATGAAAGTCAGGCATGAACAGAAGCAAAACTACTAAACATGAGGTTATTTTGACAAGCTTTCCTCCAGCCATCCCCCTATTGTCTTTTTCTGATCACAGCTTTTTGTTTTGCACTGAATAACAATAAAATAAAAACAGGACAAACGAGAGAGAAAACCAATGATGCAGTTTTAACGTTCAGCCAACAGTGCAAACAGAATAAAAATGTTCTCAATTTGAGACAAAGGAAGAGGAATTTGGTTAAGGGCAAAAACTTTTGGAGCACTTTATATGAGAATACTGTAACTTTTCTGAGCCAAACAAAGGGCTTCATCTAGAATGTTATTTTCAGTTCCCACACCTCCCTAGGCATTGTTGACAATTCCGGTTCAGATCCTTGTTTCCTGGAGGCTCTGTTGAGCAAGTTTCTCTTTCAGACTTGGAGCTGTCCCTTAAGCCTAGAGGGATCCTGTTCTTGCCTGTGAACTTGCCTTTATACTTCCTTTTCCCTCCACGTGGGATTTCTGACTCCCATGGCCATCCGGTTCAGACCACCTGAACGACAGCAGCCCACCCCCACTTGTGGCCAAGAACATCACTTTTCCATTTTCTTCATAACACTTTTCATTATCTGATATTATCTTGTGTACTTACTTATTGACTTTCTCAACTGAAATGTAATCTCCATAAAATCAGGGTCCTTGTCTGCCCAGTTCCTAACTCACTCTCAGTGCCAGGAATCACACACCACTTACCTCTCCTTGGACCTGGAGCTGGGGTCAGTGCCCTCATGCCTCTTTACCACTCTCAGCCTATTTTTCTCCTCCCGCCCTGCGAGAATTGTTCAACTGTTTTGAAGCACAGGCTATCAGATTAGACACCCCATGACCTCCCTTTCTGCAATTACCTATGGTCCTCCCAGACATTCCCCCACTCGCTGATTATTTTATCACCCGGTTTACCTGTCGTGGATCTTGGTGACTTCGATAGCCACATACGCATCCCTGGCCTTTCAGTTCCTTGGCCCACTCACTGCCCAGTCCCGTCCTCCTCCTCTTTAGCTGCCGGCTCCCATTCAGCATTGCCTACGGTGTCATTATGCCCATAACCAGCACCTCCAAGCCCCCCGCTGTTACCCATTCACTCGCCATTCCTCTGCTCATGCCCACCTCCCTCTTTACCCAGCGTAGGCTCCCGCATCCATCAATATAATCACTGCCCTGCATCATTATCATCAACTGTGTTGCCTCTGTCTCATTCCTGGCAAAATTACCATCCTGATTAAATCTAACTCTCTGCCTACTCTTCACCTACAATCATGGCTGGAAAAAATACACACCCATATTGATTTGTCTCATTTTAAATTCATGACCACAAACCGCAAGTGAGCCCTCGGTGCTGTGGGGCAGTGCTCCTCCATCCCAGTTAAATCACTCTCCTGCTCTCCAAGAGGACTGTTGCTTACTTTCTCCTCTCTCCTTAAACCCCCCGTACCTGTGATGGCCCCTCACTCTCAGCTAATGGTCTAGCATGTTATTTCACTGAGAAAATAGAAACTCCCGCTGCCATATCCATCAACCTGCTGATACGCTGAATCCATGCAGGCTTCCTTCCTTTCATTGCAAGGAGCAAAATGTTCATGTCTCCATCAAAGGCCAAATCCTTCACCTGGGTAACAGATCTCTCCCCTCGCCTATTCAAGGTCATTGATCCTGCACTAACTCCTCTTTCTTTTGCCTCATTACTTTCCCCTCCCTATTGGATCATTTTATCAGCATACAAACATACTGTATCATCTGTCACATTAAAAACAGAGTTATCCCTAGACCCCACAATTCTCTCCAGTATCTGCCTGGCAGCACCGAGAGCTGCCCCTTTACAGCAAAACTCCTTGAAAAATTTGACCTTATACTTGCTGTCT
This sequence comes from Plecturocebus donacophilus, assembly GCA_004027715.1. Taxonomy (NCBI): domain Eukaryota; kingdom Metazoa; phylum Chordata; class Mammalia; order Primates; family Pitheciidae; genus Plecturocebus; species Plecturocebus donacophilus. The sequence continues at coordinate 43,760 of PVKP010008098.1, read as the reverse complement.
CTACAACCTCACCTACTGTTCTCTCTTGCATGCCCTCTAGTCACATTTTTCTCCCAATCTCTTAATGGATAGAGTCACTGTTAATGTTCCCCACGATCTCTACGTTGCCCTATTCAGTGGTTAGGTCTCAGGTCTCCTGTTACCAAACCTCTTAGCTGCTTTGGGTATGGCTGGTCCTTCTTGAAACAGTCATTCCACTTGACTGCCAGGCACCACACTCTGCTGCTCTCCCACGTAATGGGCTGCTCCTTCCTAGTTCTTTTGTAGACCCTCTTCTCTAGCATCTAAATGGCGCCAGTGCCAGGCTCAGTTCATAGACCTTTCCTTCTCTCTCCTCTGTCTCTCTCTCAATCTGTGTGTGTGTGTGTGTGTGTGTGTGTGTGTGTGTGTGTGTTAGTCCTTTTGGGCTGCTATAACAGAACACCATTAATCAGATAGCTTATAAACAATACTTTGTTTCTCACAGTTCTAGAGGCTGGGAAGTCCAAGATCATGGGCTGGCAGATTCTGTGCCGGATGAGGCCCGATTTCTAATAGACGGAACCTTCTTGCTACATCCTAATATGATAAAAAGGTCTGGCTCTCTGGGACCTTTTCTATAAGGTAACTAATTCCATTTATGAAAGCAAAGCCCTTATGATGTAATAACCTCTCAAAGGCCTACGTCATCACTCATCACCTTGGGATTAGGATTTCAACTTATGAATTTGGTGGGTGGTGGCAGGGGGAGACATAAGCATTTAGATCATAGCACCCTGGATGACCTCATTCAGTCTCACAGATTTAAAGATCACCTCCCAGATTTTTATTTTCAACCCTGATCTCTCCCCTGCATTCCAAACTTGAATATAACCTTTGTATCTGCATGGATATCTCACACTTGACACATACAAACTGAATGCATAATACCCATGTCACCCTCACTCCCACCAAAACCTTTCTTTCCCAGAAATCTCTAGCTCAGTGATAGGGGCCACAATTCATGCAGTTTCTCTGATCAAACACCTGCCGGTCACTGTTGACTCCTCTGTCTCACATACATCCCACATCTAGCCTATCAGCAAATTCTTTTCAGTTCTGTCTTTAAACTATATCCCAAATCCATTAAATCTTACCACCTCTACTACCACCATCTGATCCTGGCCACTGTCCTCTTTCCTGGATTATTGCAGCAGTCTCTTAGCTGGTCTCTTCACTACTACCCTTACCCCCCTAAAAAGTATTCTCCACACAGCCAGAATGATCCTTTAAAATGTAAATCGGACCCCTCCCAACGTTTTCCACCGCTCTTAGAATAAAGTTCTAAGTCCTCACTGAGGTCTACAAGGCTCTATACCACCTCCATCCAATAGATCTTTCTGCCGTGGCATCCAACATCTGTGCTGTCCAATATGGTCGCCACTGGCCATGTGTGGCTATGAGCACTTGAAATGAAGCTACACCAACTGAAAAATTAAATTTATCCCATTCTAATTAATTTAAAAAGTCACATGTGGCAACTGTCACATTGGACAACACCGCCTACATAACCTCTCTGACTTTGCCTTCTCTTCTTTTCCCTTCTCCCACTTGGCTGAAGCCACATGGGTCTTCCAGATGCTCCTTGAACATTTCAAGCACATTCTCATCTCATCTCATAGCCTTTGTACTTGTTCTTCCTTTTATCTAGAATCAACTTCCTCTAGATATTCAAATGTCTCACTCCCTCACTTTATTCTGGTCAAGGACAAAAAATTTTTCTGAACACCCTACCAATAAAGGCATCACCTGTTACTCTCCCTCTTCTGTCCTTTGTTTTTTTGTTGTTGATGGCAATTATTGCTACCTGACTGATATGGTTTGGCTCTGTGTCCCCACCCAAATCTCATCTTGAATTGTAATCCCCACGTGTCAAGGGAGAAACCTTTAATCCCCACATGTTGAGGGAAGGAGGTGATCAGATCACAGGGCTGGTTTTCCCCATACTGTTCTTGTGATACTGAGTGAGTTCTCACGAGATCTGATGGTTTTACAAGTGTTTGGCAGTTCCTCCTTCACACACTCACACTCTCTTCCCACCTTGTGAAGAAGGTGCCTGCTTCCCCTTTTGCCATGATTGTAATTTTCCTGAGGCCTCCCCAGCCATGTTGAACTGTGAGTCAATTCAATCTCCTTTGTTTATAAATTCCCCAGTCTTGAATTATATCTCTATAGCAGTGTGAGAGCAAACTAATACACTGACATCATATTATATACTTGTTTATTTGTTCATTATCCATCTCTCTCATTGGTTTTTAAGCTTCATGAGGATAGGGAGCCTGGTTTTGTTCACTGCTGTATCTCCTGTGCATACTTGGTGATTTAGTTATTAGTTGAAATTAATGAATTAATAAGACAGGTTCTTGCCAAGAGTAAACACCTTTCTAAAGCATCGTGGGGATACAAAAGAAACTCAGGGCAGGGATAGCCATCCAGAAGTTCACAAGAGATGACTTAACATTAGCAACAAGAATTGATGTCATATGAAAGGGTCTGTGTGAAGGCTAGCGATTGAACACCAGGAGTTTGACACCACTCCACTTTGAGAGTGGTGTGGATGAACAGGTCTGCAAAGGTTGACATGGAGAACACGAGGTGATGAAAGAGAAGACTTTCTGAAGAAGAGCATGTGAGGGACATGATTTGGCTGAAGGGGTTCAAGCAGGGTCCCCAGGCCAGGAGAACACCTTAAACAAGGACATGGAGGTCATGCACCAAAAAGGATGCCTTCCTCTGTCTACATACATGAGGCCTCCCTGAACATACCTACAGATTCTCCTGGCCCACGCCATCTAAGACAGACTTCTTCGCATCACTGTCCAGTGTCCACACTAGTGAACGTTTGACCTGTTCACATAACATTTTACAAATGGTGTGGTATTTGTTTAAAGTTACTTGTGGGCCGGGTGCAGTGGCTCATGCCTGTAATCTCAGCACTTTGGGAAGCTGACGGGGGTGGATCACCTGAGGTCAGGATTTTGAGACCAGCTTAGCCAACATGGTGAAACCCTGTCTCTATTAAAAATATGAAAATTAGCTGAGCGTGGTGACCCGCACCTGTAATCCCAGCTACTCTGGAGACTGAGGCAGGAGAATTGCTTGAACCTGGGAGGCGGAGGTTGCAGTGAGCTGAGATCGCACCACTGCACTCCAGCCTGGGTGACCTAGCAAGACTCTGTCTAAATAAATAAATAAATAAATAAATAAAGTTTTATTGTGTTGGCTGCATCCCCATCCCCTCCCCCAGGGCTTTTAATTTAAAATCACCCCTGATGAGGATCAGGGAGCTCTTTCGGGCCTTGGATCTAAGTTGTTTTCCCCAATTGAGCAGATATTTGATCTCATTTTGATTTCTGTGTCTGTTTCTGCTTTAGAATCAGGAGATGTGACTCACTGGCCCCCTCAGCAACCTCAACGCCCCCAGAATCAGTTCAAAATGTCACCTTTTCTGAAGCCTTCCTTGACTTTTGGCATCCTTATGGGTTCCTCCTCTGGCTTCTGCAGCTCTTTGCACACACTTGACATGGGCTTAACACACTGTCTCTGGACTATCATGGCACCAGACAGGAAGCTTGTAGCATCTGACCTCTCGGTCCTTGCTGTTCCCCGTCTCAGTGCAGAAGAGGTGCCTAATAAGCCTTTAGTAAATCCATGAGGAACAGATAGCCACGGCTACTGAGACAGGGGCAGCAGAAAGGCTTTGGCAGAGCCCCAGGCCAATTTGGTAGCGATCATGAAAGGCCTATCCCAAAGGATGGCTGTTATCAGATGCCAAAGGGATATCCCTGTACCCAAGGCTCCAAGCCACATCACCAAGAAGCTCGAGCTTAAAACAGAATTTTCTGGGGCCCAGGCCCTATCTTGGGAAAATGTAGGCTTTCCCTCATGTCCCCATCCCTACTCTAATCACTGCCTGTGCCTGGCTGCTGTCTAGGTTATTTCATTCAGTTATCAACTTTGGATAGGGGAAGTCAGAAGCTGCTATTAAAAACCAAACCACTTTGGATCCTAATCAAAAATATGCCAACTATAAAAAGACATTCTCAAATGACTGCACAATTTCAGTGTGGAAAGGGTAATATTAGAGAATTGTTGTTTTGTTGATTTTGTCAGGGGTAATGAGTACTTGTATAGAGGTAGAGCTGTGTATATTTAGAGTCATACATATTTAAAGTTTTTGTCAGATGTGTGTGCAGAAGAATACACAAATGAAATGATACAGTGTCCGGAACTTGTTTTAAAATCCTTTAGGAAAATAAAGAGGTGAGCAAGACATGAAACCGGATTGGAGGATGCTGACAGTCTTTGAATCTAGGTGACAAGTATGTGGAATTTCATTTCATTATTCTCTCTGTGTGTATTTGAAAATATTTTATCAAAAACAAAAACTCAACCTCCTGATTTCTCCCGTCCTGAGGCTGTAAACAAACAGTAGCCTCTCAGGCCCCGGAGGGTCACCCCCTCATGGAGTCCCCTGAGCACTTTTTGTCTGAATGTCATTGTTTCCATGTATCAGTTCAATTAGAACCCACGGATCTACTAGTGTGACAGTTTTATTAATATACCGTCAGATTCAGCTTTAAAAAAAAAGAGCCAGATGATGTCAACACGCTAAGAAGAATAATAAGGTGGTTCTGCAAAGGTCAAAGGGATTAGGGGACCCCAAAGGGGGCCTGCCCCTAACTAGAGCATGACCTTCATCACAGTGAGAAAATTTTCTGGCCACAGAAATAGCCACACGAACCAGGGGTGATGAAAGCAAAAGCACCAGGCTCTGGTCTTTGCTGGCTGGGAACAGAATTTGCACCCCCCGGGGGCTAGTGCCGGAACACAGACCACCCAGCAGTGGAAGTAATTAAACTAGGAAAGGTCACCGATTCATAATTTATGTCCAAAGGGCTCAGTTTAGCCATTGGCCTCTCCTCACCCACTAGGGCCCACCTCAGCTTCGAGGGGAAGGGGACCATCTGAAGGTGTCTAGGCCACAGTGACACCTGTTTACCTTACCTGGAGGCAGACTGCTCTCTGGAGCTGAGGGCAATTTCTGTTCTCTTGTGGTTAAGGCATCCAGTTGGTGACTTGTCATAGGGGATTTTATCAAGGTCATACTCTTAGACTAGAAGCCACTCGATAAGCACTTACCAAGTTCAAATAATAATCACAGAGCTATCAGTTATTGAGCACTTACTGAATACTGGGTCCTTTTCAAGTATTATCACATTCAATTCTCCTGGCAATTCTAATAGGTGCTTGTATCATCCCCATTTTACAGTTGAGGAAATGGAGGTTTGGAAGTGTTATACACAAAGAGAAAACAAATTACACACCCACGATCTACGTCCACCTTTTTCTAACTCCAAGACCCATGCTCTTAACCTCATCTGTGTCTTGCCAACTGGAGTTGTGTTGGGCTAAAAATGAGAGTCATCAACTCTCTGAGTGACGGTTGACTGTGGTCTTCTCTTAAGTTTAAAGACTAGCTGTGGCTAGAAAGAAAGAAGGGAAGCTCTCTGCCTAGCCCCCAGATCCTTCACTCCTGCTCAAGCCACTCAGCCACAGAGAACAGCAGAAACATCTCCCTGAGGGTAAGCTCTGAGCATCCACAAGTGTCGGGGTGGTTGCCCTGGGAACTGACGAGCTTTGTGTGGGCCCACCCCTAGCTGTCCCTGACATTCTGGGTAGGCAGCTGGAACCTCAGCTCCTGCCTCTGGTGCAGGTGGCCTTTAGCTTTTGTTTCTCTGGTATTGCACAAGTGACCTCTTGGCTACTGCTGCAGAACTTGTGGCGAATGTCAGGATGCCTCATTCCTGCTGCTGAGCTGGTGACCTCTGAGAACCAGCGCCAGCCCCTGCCCAGCTGGGCCAGGACCCAGGCAAGATGTGGCACCTGCTCTTTCTGTCTAGAACTCTTGAATATCCACAAACTATTAACATGAATGGTAATTTCTTCCTCAGTCATTCTTAAGGTTCTTTTTCATTGCCAGCCTGCCACGGCATGCTGAGGAGAAACGAGGAGGAGGATTTTGTCTTCCCTTGGGTGGGAGCAGCAAGAGAAAGAGCAGTGCCCTGGAAGAAGAACACGGAGGAGGCATCAGGGGTCCCCGGCAGCTCCTGGCCAAGGGGGGCCAGGGAGGCCACTGGCTCAAGGAAGAGGATTTCCAGAGCATGGAGTCAATCAGGCAGCACCTGCCTGGAGGTTGTCTGGAGGCGTGAGTGCCGGCTCCGCAGAGGTTAGAGAAAGAAGAGCAAGAGGTCAGGGAAAGAGCACAAGGCCTCCCAGGAGGGTGGCCCCGGCCCAGGAGATTGGGATCTACAGCAAGATCTTGAAGCTTTACTTGGTAGATCTTTACAGCAGTTGTTCTCACCCCGCGCCCCCGGTTTTAGGAGTTCCAGATGAGAAGGAGGACATGCCCCTCTCCTGCTCTGTGGTCAGCAAACCTTCTCTTTGCTTTCAGACACTTCGTGGTTTTCTTTCCTCTCCCTGGCAAGCAGGAATTGATCTAAAAACGACTCCCCCACTCCCAAACTTTGAAACTCCTATCTCAGCTAATTCACCCAGTTAAACTTTCTTGAGCACCTACTAGGTAACAGACAAGCTAGCAAGGGCTGGGAATACCAAAGTAAACAAAACGGAAACAGAACTTGCAGTTTAGTCCCTGACGTATCTGTCTAGGAGATGGATAAGTAAATTAGCAATTACCATAAAGCGTGAGGGCAGGGACAACAGCAGAAATGGAAGGCTCAGGGGGCATCTAACCCAGATTAGGAAGATGGGACCCTCCATCAAAAGGAGAATCTCAAAACAAGGCAAGGCTCAACGCTGGGGTCCCTGGGCCTGGCCTGTGGGGGAGTGAGAGGCTCTTCAGAATTGAGGGAGGCTCACGCAGGTGCTTCCTTGTCCGCCTAAGGGTGACTGAGGAAAGTATTGTCCAAGTTCCGCTCACAAATCCGAAAGCAGCGTGAAGCCACCCTGAGGCCCCCAGGACATCTCACTCACCAGCCCAGATAACAATGAGAATGGCTTTCAGAGAAAACCACGGGCTTCCCTTTGTTGTGCTGTTCGGCTCTAACAGTGTATCCCAGTGAATAATGAAAGCTTTTGCCATCCTCCCTACTGCCCCCACCCCGGGTTAGCACAGCTGTGAGGAAAGTGATTGGTTTTTGGCAATGTTCAAGCACAAGAATCATCAAGAATCGGATGAGAGGCAAGCCAGGTCATCCACTCCACTCCCCACTGGGGCTGAAGCATTTGTGCTCTGTGCTCTCTGCAGCATCCTGGAGCCATGGAGCTGTGGCCCTGCGGTGACCCCCACGCCTGCTCTCCCTGCGAGCATCCTCCGCATCCAAGCCCCGCTTCGGCAACCTCCTGCCCCTGAGCCCTCCTCCTGGAGCCACAGGCTTCACCGTTGCCCCCTTCCTTCCTCGTCCTCCTTCCCTAATGGGCCTCTTCTGCCCACCCTTTTCCCCAGGGTGGGGAGGTTGATCTCCATCAGCCACTGCCGACTTCTGCTCACCAGGGCAGTAGGCGACCCTACAGCCCGCCACGAAGACGCCTGCTCAGGAACCGAGGCCTCGGTGAGCTCCCTGCCTACCCTACATGATCTTCTCAGCAGTTTTTAAACTCTCCATCCTACAAAGGCTGTTGAGGTTTCCTAAAAGCTCAATAGCCACCTGGGAGGAGAGCCTGTCGGAGAACCTGTCAGGTGCTTCCAGGAGCAAGGCTGAAAACCCCCCTGGGGGTGTGTGTCCGAATGTGGTCTATGTATGTGTGTCTAAGAGTGCGTGTGTAGGAAAAATACTCAGAATGAAACAAAATATGTTCCCATCAAGCTTAGCTGCTGTTCCCACCAGCAGCCCAAACAAACACAGCATCACCCACCCACAGCTGTTACCTAGCCCTGGCCCTGGGCTGTCTCCCCACTGCCGGAGAAAATTCCACTTTTTTTTTTAAGACGGAGTCTCACTCTGTCGCCCAAGCTGGAGTGCAGTGGCGTGACCTCAGCTCAGTGCAACCTCCACCTCCCGGGTTCAAGTGATTCTCCTGCCTCGGCCTCCCAAGTAGCTGGGACGACAAGCACGTGCCACCACTCTCAGCTGATTTTTTTGTATTTTTAGTGGAGTTGGGGTTTCACTGTGTTAGCCACGATGGTCTCAATCTCCCGACCTCGTGATCCGCCCACCTTGGCCTCCCAAAGTATTGGAATTACAGGTGTGAGCCACCAGGCCCGGCCCCAAAATTCCACTATTACCAGGGCATTAGATAAAGTCTCTAGGGTGACAGATCACTGCTGCATACCCTGAGGGTAAGTTGTCCCCCACCAGGCTACTGCTGCCGCCCTTATTTGACTTTCTTTTTTTCTTCTTCTTTTAGGGAAAGGTCTTGCTCTGTCACTCAGGCTAGAGTGCAGTGGTGTGATCCTAGCTCACTGCAACCTTGAACTCCTGACCTCAGGTGATCCTCTCACTTTAGCCTCCCAAAGTGCTGGGATTACAGGTGTGAGCCACCGCGCCTGGCCCCTTGTTAACTTTCTGGTGCTCAGGTGAAGGCCAGCCTCTCCCTCCTCTGCATTGGCACCCCTTGGTTCTCTGCCCTCTCCCAGCTGCGTGGGCACTTTGCTAATTTGGGAGGCTTGAGGGTCAAAATCAAATGTCTGATAGCCTCACCTGGGGCCCTCCCAGCTCCCACTACCAGCTCTGCGGTTGGGAGGGAGGGGTCTGAGAAGCATGTGTGCAAAGCAGTGAGAAAAGAGCAGAGAGAGGTAGAAAGGGCGGGGGAAGGAGTGGGAAGGGAACTTTGCATTCCTCATTAGCAGTACTAATTGTGCAGTAATGGCTTGGTGTTATTATCAGAAATTTATCCTGGAAAACAGTCAGCTGCCCCAGCAGACACACGCGTGCTTCACAGCGATGGCTTGACATGAGAAAAATGAGCAATTTCTTTTAAAAAAAAAATTAGTTATGAATTAATTTTTCTCCTCAATCAACGCTTTTGGTAAGCAATTTCTTCTAAAAAAAAAAAAGAAAGAAAGAAAGAAAAGAAACTTTTCATGATCCAAACCCTGGAGTGCTTGCAGAGTATTGATGGGTGCCTCCCAGCTTCCTGTGGCTTCGCTGGAATCTCCTTGAGGGCTGGGGTTGGGTCTCTCTCTGCCTTGGCCTCTGAGGCTGGAACAAGCCCAGCTCTTGATAACTACCCAGCTGAGTAAGAGGAGCATCCGAGCAGTGAACTGGGGTTCCTAGGGGTCCAGGGTCCTCGCTTGCCCCTTCTCCTTCTCTCTCACTCCTCCCTCCTGTGAAATGCTTGCTTTTGCTTAAACTCCCCTGTGTCACAGGCGTCCTGCAGCCTAGAATGAACGTGTCCCCCATTCCTTCCAGTTCCAGACAAAACAAAAAAACCTCCCAACTTCACTCTTCCACCAAGCCTTCCCTGACTTGGCCTGTGGAACTGTCCTCCGGGTTCCTCCTGCACTTACACCCTCACTTTGCATTTCATTACACTCACACATTCAGCCTTTTTCAAAGCGATAGACATTTGCTGTGTGCGGATCAGGTGTGAGACACTGGGGGTATAAAGATCGAGAGACAGACCAAGCTCAGCAGCTCAGGGCCTAGTTACAGTCAACAGTATGCTTTGTTAAACTCTGTGACAAAGAAAAGCATTGGGTGCCATGGGCTGTCAAGAAAAGGGATATCTCAGTCAGTTCTGGAAGTCAGGGAAGGGGATATTCTGAGTGCTTCGTTTATATCAACTCATTTAAACCTCCCAGTAAACTAATGAGAGAGGTATTATTATTATCTCCATTTAATGAACAAGAAAACAGAGGCACAGACAGGTTTAGTAACTTGCCCAAGGTTACACAGTTACTATGTCATTCATTCAATTGAATGACAGATCCAAAATTTGAACCAAGCAATCTAGCTGCAAAGCCTATAGTCTTTTTTTCCCCTCCAACTTTTATTTTAGGTTCAAGGGGTACATGTGCAGGTTTTTTGCATGGGTAAATTGAGTGTCTCAGGGGTTTGGGGTACAGATGACTTTGTCACCCAGTTAATCAGCATCATACCTGTAGGTTGTTTTTAGATTGTCACCCTCCTCCTACTCTTTACCCTCAAATAGACCCTAGTGTCTATTGTTCCCTTCTTTGTGTCCATGTGTACCCAGTGTTCACCTTCCACTTATCAGTGAGAACACGTGGTGTTTAGTTTTCTGTTCCTGTCTTAATCCACTTACGATTATCCCCTCCAGTTCCATCCATGTTGCTGCAAAGGCCATGATCTCATTTTGTATAGCTGTGTAGTATTCCATGGTGTATATGCTCCATATTTTCTTTATCCAGTCCACTGTTGATGGGAATCTAGGTTGATTCCATGTCTTTGCTATTGTGAATAGTGCTGTGATAAGCATACACATGCATGTGTCTTTATGGTAGAAAAATTTATATTCCCTTGGGTATATACCCAGTAATGGAATTGTTGAGTCAATTGGCAGTTCTATTTTAAGTTCTTCAAGAAATCTCCAGACTGCTTTCCATGGTGGCTAAACTAATTAATATTCTTACTAGCAGTGTATAAGTGCTTTTTTCCACAACCTCACCAGCATCTGTTATTTTTTTGACTTTTTAATGATGGCCATTCAGAATGGCTAGAAATGGTATCTCATTGTGGTTTTGATTTGCATTTCCCTAATGATTAGTAATACTGAGTGCTTTCTTTCATATGCTTGTTGGCCGCCTGGATGTCTTTTGAGAAGTGTCTGTCCATATAATTTACCCATTTTAAAATGAGGTTGTTTTTGCTTGTTGATGTATTTGAGTTCCTTATAAATTCTGGATACTAGACCTTTGTCGGATGCATAATTTGCAAATATTTTCTCTCATTCTGTAGGTTGTCTGTTTATTCTATTGATAGTTTCTTTCACTGTGCAGAAGCTCTTTTTTAATTAGGATCCGAGTTGCCAATTTTTGTTTTTGTTGCAATTGCTTTTGGAGTATTTGTCATGAAGTATTTGCCAGGGCCAATGTCTAGAATGGGTATTGCCTAGATTTTCTTCTGGGTCGTTATACTTTCAGGTTTTACACTTAAGTCTTTAATCTACTTGAGTTGATTTTTGTATATGGTGAAAGAGAGGATTCCAGTTTCGATGTTGTACATACAGCTAGCCAGTTATTCCAGCACCATTTATTAAATAGGGAGTGCCTTCCCCATTGCTTGTTTTTCTTGGCTTTGTCAAAGATCAGATGGCTGTAGGCGTGCAGCTTTATTTCTGGGTTCTCTAACCTATTTTGTTAGTTTATGTGTTTGTTTTTGTACCAGTACCATGCTGTTTTAGTCACTGTGGCCTTGTAGTATAGTTTCAAGTTGGGCAGTGTGTTGCCTCCAGCTTTGTACTTTTTGCTTATGATTGCTCTGGCTATTAAGGCTCTTTTTTTTTTTTGGATCAAAATGAATTTTAGATTTTTTAAAAATTCTGTGACAAATGTCATTAGTAGTTTGATAGGAATAGCATTGAATCTGTAAGTGGCTTTCGGCAGTGTGACCATTTTAACAATATTACTTCTTCTTATCCATTAGCATGAAGTGTTTTTATATTTGTGTCACCTCTGACTTCTTTTGCAATATTTTGTAATTCTTCTTGTAGATATCTTTTACCTCCCTGGTTAGCTGTATTCCTAGGTATTTTACTATTTTTGTGGCTATTGTGAATGTGATTGCATTCCTGATTTCCCTCTCAGCTTGGATGTTATTGGTGTATAAAAATGCTACTAATTTTTGTACATTGATTTTGTATCCTGAAATTTTGCTAAAGTTGTTTATCAGATCTGGGCGCCTTTGGGCACAGACTGGGGTTTTCTAGGTATTGTTTCATATTGTCTGCGCAGAGAGTTAGTTTGACTTCCTGTCTTTTTATTTTGATACCTTTTATTTATTTCTCTTGCCTGATTGTTCTGGCTAGGACTTCCAGTACTATGTTGAATAAGAGTGATGAATATGGGCATTCTTGTCTTCTTCTTGTTCTCAGTGGGAATGCTTCCAGCTCTTGCCTGTTCGGTATAACATTCAAAGCCTACGGGCACTGAATGTGTGTATCACTGCATCCAGTAGGAACAAGCTGGGTGGTGAGGAAAAGAGGGAAGGTGTTTGGGGCAGAGGGACAAGCAGTCACAAAGTTTTAGACTCTGGAATGGGAGAGAAGAGGAACTGCAGGAACAAAGTGAGTGAAAGTGCGGAAGGTAGGGTAGAGAGTGAAGGCAGGAGACAGGAATTATCACTGTGACCATAGCGCAGGTAGTCCACAGGGGATACCCAGGAGTGTCGAGAGAGAAGGCTACATAGGTAGATGAAGGCCAGATCTGGAAGGGCTTTGTTTGCCATACGGGAGGGTATCAACTTCATCTCAAAGGCCACAAGAATTGTGTGAAGGATTTTAATGGAGAGGGTGACATAATCACATTATCCCGTAGCATAACTGCCGTGATCTGGAAGAGCGATGCTGGGTGCTGGAGCTACGGCAAGGACAGTGAATCCAAGGACGAGGGGGGCAGGGGTTCAAAACACTTTAGAAATAGAAACAACGGAATTCAGACATGGACAAATGCAGATGAGTAAGGGAGAGAGGGAGGCATCAAGGAGGGCTCTGAGTTTTTAGTTTGAGCCACTAATTTGGTTTCATGATAGCCTTCTTTAAGAAAATGAAGCAGGTTTGCGAAGGCAAATATAATTTCTGTCTTGTATGGATTGGATTCAGAAGGTCTGGGGTCAAGGTGTTCAGAACAGAAATTTGTAAATGCACACGGAGAAGCAAGGAGAGAGAGATGAATCGGAGATACAGAATTGGAAATCCTTAGGGTGGGTGCTGGAGTGAGACCGCATGGGTTTAAATTCTGGCTCTATCACTTGGTACCTGCAAATTGCAGACAATAATAGGATCGTTGTGAGGATTAAATTACATAATCCATATTAAGCAAGCAGCATGGAGCTTGGAAAAGAGCAAGTGCTCAGTACATGTTTACCACTACTATTAATGTCATTGTTTAGTATTTGAAGCCTTAGGAGTAGGTAAGACCATTCAGAGAGAAACTGCTGAGACAGAAGAAAGAAAAGCTGAGAGCTGAACCCTGCAGAAAGCAGAGGGTTGAGAGGAAGCGAAGGAGAGAGTGAAAGAAGCAGGACAGGAGGAAAATCCAGAGAGAATCATGTCAGAAGAGAATTTCACAGTTCATGTGGGTTGTGCAACTGTGCATCAAGGAAGTCAAAGAACTCATTTTCAATCAGTTCCACACGCAGCCTCTCTACACAACCGATGGTGTGCCCTCCCTCAGGACAGAGCCCATATGCTCAGGGCTCTGTGTGCGATGTGGCTGAAGGCCAGTGTATACAGGAAACAGCACAGGACTGCATCGCATGTGCCTGGTGCAGACTGGGTCTTAGTAGGACCTCAATAAATGCTGAATGAGTGAATGAGTGACATGAGAAGACAGACTTGAGCTCTGGCCCGGCCACTCGCTAGCTGTGAATCCTGAGCCAGTTATTTCTAGCCTCTCTGGGACCTCGTCGGTGAAATGAGAATAATTATATCCACCTCTTTGGGTTGTTGTATGAAATGAGATAACATATGTAAGAGTGTAGTGTAAACTGTACCACGCATTACAAAGGTACAGGAGTATTAATAAAGGTTGGGGGCTGACTCATTAAAACCATTTGCTGTGGCTCTAGCAAATAGCAGCAATATATATAGGGCTTAGGGGATAGAAAAGGATTTTTATTCTACCAAATGGATGGAAGCTGGAATTTGGTAAACAGATTTGTTCTCTCCAGGGACTCCAGCACCTCAATTCTGCAAGGGACTTCAATCCACTGACCCAAAGCACGCTCTGTTGAGTCTTCCTACCTGAATTCCGTTGAAATCAAGAGTTAAGACTTCCCAGTTTTGACAGGGCCTTTTCGGATTTGTTATTTTAATTCATCCTGGCATTTTATCTGGTTTCCTTTCATTAGCGGAACAGCCAGAGACCTGAGATTGCAAACTCTCTCCAGGCTCCTTGGGGAGAGCTCCAGTCTTTGGGGTCCTGGTCTTATAAGAATCTTGGCTTGGCCCTTTCCTGGAATCAGGGTTCTGACCACAGGACACAATCCAGGCACAGAGGCACCCCAAGCTGCTCTCTGAGGAGTCCTACCTCTGTGAAGAGTGGAGCAACCAAGCATGTCCCTGGCCATGAAGCTGTCTGGCCCCAGTCCCGTATTTTATCAATGACACCATCTTTCCTCTAGACCAGTAACTGGGTCCAAGAGGCAACTGAATGGCCAAGGTCAAAGAACCAAGAGCATTGCAAAGAGGCACAGGAAAATATCTTTCACTGCATTGTAATTTTTTTCCAATTTTTAAAAATGTATTATAAAGGCAATTTAAAAATATTATAACTTCTTGTAAGAAAAGAAGAAACAGTATTCACATCCCCCCCCATCTTCCTGCAGCATGGTGAAGAAGGAAGGGGCGCTGGTCTGCTGTCTGAAGGCCTGAATTCCAGTTCTCTGCCACCTCCTTGTCTGTGGACCGGGAACCAGTCTCTTAATTTCCTCATCTACCAGATGGACCATTAGCATCCACTCATTCTGCCTCTCAGTGTTTTTGTAAGAATTAAATGAGATAAATTCCTTCTGGAAAATTTTCAGGGACTTGTCCCAGGGAAGAATATAGGTCAACTCCAAATAGTACACCTGATAAATTTTCCTCTACATTCTGAAAAAATGTAGAAGAAGAAAGGGGACAGGAACTGTCATTTGGTTAACACTTGCCATGGATCAGTCCCAGTACCTTCAGCATTTAACCCAACTCATGTAATCCTTGCTTTGTACACTGTGAAGCAGGCCTTATATGTCCCATTTTACAAATGAGGAAGCTGAGGTTCAGCAAGCTAAAGTACAGCACCTAAAGCCATCCACTTGGTAAGTAACAGACCCAGGATTTGAATGCAGATCTGTCTGTCTCCAGAGCCCATGCTGTTTCTTCCATATAAGGTCAGTGAGAAACGGACTATTTGGCTCCCTTCCTAGCCCTTCCCCTCCGACATCATCTTCACTTCTCGATAATGAAGACAGACCTTGACCCACCATGGTTAGGCCCAGCTCTAAAGTTGTTTGAAGGATGATACTGCCTTCTGACCTTCAACCTGTCTCTGCTTCCCCGAACTCCAACCTGCTTTTGCCCACAAAGCCAGGCTGGATGCAGCAAACTTTGTCCAGTCTTCCCAAGTCTGACGTTCAACATTGTATGCTTGAGCAGAGAGCACAGAACAGAGAGGAGAACACTGAAATGGGGGAGGAATGGGAGAGAGGCAAATATAGCTTGGTTCAGGGTCTCTGAACTGCCAAGCATCTTTCTTGGAATAAAAGAAAGAATGGACTCTTTCAAAAAGCACCTAGGCATTGACTTTGAGCTTTGCAATGTCTTCTGCATCTTCTCAGGTAAGGAGGAATTCCTGAAAACTCTGATGATGGCTTGGGACAGCATGATTTGCAGAAGTCACCCAGCTTTGGCTAGATTTGCTATCTTGGTATGGGGCCGGGGAGAAGGCGGCATCTGCAGGAAATACTGATAAAGCTGTTCTGGCTGAAACCCCATAGGGAATTCACAGTACAGTTTTTTCTAAATAATGATATAAAGTTTCACGCTCAAATACAGGACATCAACTTGATTCCCCACTAGCAGTAGACTACGTTCAACTGATGTCCATTTTCTTGAGTAAATCAACACCTCTGCAGAAAGTGGCTACATGCCTCAGTAAGCAGGGGATGGGGGAGGTGGGGAGAAGAGATCGGGGCCCTCAGGGTTGGATCAGAACCTCCTTGGCTTCTGTCCAGGTGGCAAAGCTGTAGGTGTGCTTGTGTGTCTATTCCTCTGTGTCTTTCCCTACACATCAGATAATCCAGCTACAATCATCAGACTGCTCCCTTTACATTTCTGCTGGGGGCTTGGAGGGAGGAGGGAATGGGGAAAGGGCTCCCTATTTAGAAATTGCATTGAAATGGAAAGACAATATGACACATCGGCTCATGTCAAAGGAGCTCTTTCTTCCCGCCTACAGCATTAGCAATTTCCTACCAAGGTTCAATTTTTTGAAAGAAATTATTATTTGGTTTTAATTTATTTTATTTGCAACATAACTCAACAAGACATTGCTGCTTAGAGCAGGGTGGTAGCCTGCCCAAGGGCAGAGACTTAAGGTGGGAGCAGGGGATGAGCACATTGGCTATTTCCATAGAGAGGAGGGCATCGGAGTGGGAGGCCTCTGGTTTCTGTCTCAAACCTCCTCTCATTCTGCCTCCCATTCAACCCCAGCTCCTCTTCCTTCATCTGAGCAGTCTGTCCTGGGAGTGCCCAGACTCAGGATGCTCCATCCATGGCTGTAGATGTAATGAGAGCAGTCAGGGAGGGGGAGCTGAAAGTGAGTTGGCCTCTGTAAAACCACCCCCAGCTTCAGAGCCAGGAAAGTCTGCCTCCCTCCTCCCCTCACCCCAGTCTCCTCCTTTCTCCCTCATGTAAAATCCTAGAGTGCTGTTGCTGGAAGGAGCCTCAAAGAGCTCCTAATCCAACTTCAGATAGGCACACTTAGCCCCAGATAGGGGATGGGACAGCCTCATGGCTGCTTTGGTGCACCAGCCCTGAATCCAGCCCTCCCAGGCCCTGTCCAATGTGCTTATTTGCCACCACTCCATGCTTACTGTCTCTGCTCCTGCTTCTCTCCCCTCCCCCACAAAACCCAAACTCAGAATGAGATGTCTCTGAGACACAGAATTGAAGGGCAGCAATTCCACTTCTTTCTACCTCTTTCCCTCTCTGGGTTTGAGAGGGACCCTGGATCCTCCCTCCCAGGTTTTGGTGGGACCTTGGTGCTCCGAATTTGATCTATTCATATGGGAAGAAGCAAAGGTGTGTTATGGGGTTGAGTTTGCAGGGGAAATGGGTTTGGTAGACAAAAAAGTTACTATATTTACATGAGGAATTTTTTTCTGTTTTGTGGCTGGTTATGTGACCACAATGGTATCAGCAATTGACCTGGGAGAAGGGGGAGGTAGCGGGCTAAAGAGAACAACTAGGTTAAGGCTTTATCTTAATATTTAAAAATACTTTTTAAATGTCTCCTTCAGAATGTGTTTTCTTATCTGTGCATCTGTCTTCCTGTCTGTTTCTCTGTTCTCTATCTCCTATAACTCTATATCTCTGTCTCATCCTGTCTCTCTCATTTGTAACTGTATCTTGTCTCTATCTCTGTCTCTGTTTCATTCTCTCTGTCTCTCTCATCTCTGTGTCTCTCACATGCCCTAACTCCTACACTCCAACTTCAATAGCTATTGACTGACCCAGGAGCCCTATCCTGTTTCCACAGCCCTATCAGGGCAGCAGCTCCTTCACACTGTTAGATTGAGAAATGCCAGGTCCGGAGCTGCTGCCGGGGTGCCAGAGACGCTGCAGAACTGCCTGCCGAGTGTGGAGGCTGAATCTGGGAACAATGAAAATTGTCTGTTAATTCTCAGCTCCTACCACCTGCTCTGCTCCAAACAAGCTCATTTGCCTTCAGTTTAGATGCAAATTCCCCCACTCGACGTAAGCAAAATATTGATTTCCCTGCATCACAGGTCTGGGCCCTTGGAACAGTCCTGTGTTTTTTCATTCTCTGCAAAGGCAAAACAAGGCGCTTTGTTCTGTGAATTTCCCCAGGAACTCTAGAGGGGGAGGGAGAAATAGCAGCGGAGTGACAGAGTTGCCATAAACACGGGCAAAGAGCAGTTCTTCTCCATTTGTATTTTACATAAACACAAACCTGCCACTTCGGAAACTGCTAATAAGCGTGTAGCCAGAGGCTCTCCTGGGTGCGGAGATATGCATAGGGTGATAGAAAAGAAGGTATTGGGGCCTCTGGGCTCCTCAGGTGGGTTTTCAGAAGCACCAGGAAGGCGAATGGGGATGCCAGAGCCCCACCTTTTCTTGGAACGGCAACCAAACACCTCTGGCAGGAAGGCGGCCTGGATTGTACAGTATCGCTGGCGTGTGTCTGCTTGGTCCCTGCCTGAGCTCCTAGCTCCCTCCTATCATAGGCACGGGGGTTAGCGAACCTTCCACAATTGCCTCTCCCCAGTCGTCTAACCCAGTGCCCACGTGATGGTAGCGCCAACTGGGTCTTCAGCACCGTGGACAGAGCCAGGGAACGCCTCACTGTGGAAAAGCCCTCTGCCTGAGCCAGGGTCCTCACAGGCCTTTGGTGCCCAGGGCACTAGCTGCTAGGGCATCGCAAGTCCAAGGGCCGGCTGGCACAGAGGGCTCACAATGGAGACTGCCAGGAGCTAGGGATCCGAATCTCCTCCCTCCGGAACCTGAGTCACTGCCCGAGTCACTTCCAATAAGCGTGTTAATTAAGAGGCAAGACCCTCCTCCCTCACCAGCCATTCGGGCATACACCAACCCAGCGGTTTCCAGGGCTGCAGCTAAAGTTTTCTTCCCAGCTCCGGGAGAGCAAATGGATCGGAGTCTGGGGCTTCAGGCGAGCCCCACACAGAAGAGGCCAAACGCCGACAGGTGGAGATCAAGAGACTCCCGTCACAGGCCCCTGCAGGGCGCTGGTTCCCTGGCCTCCCTGACCATGGCGCACACACTTCCAGCGCTGAGTGAGGCGCCTCGAAGCCCCTCAGCCAGTCTGCTCCTGGGCCTCACTCCACAGTTTCCGAGGGAATCTCTACTTTAAGGCTAGCCTCAATCCTTGCGTTTAGCTTTCTTGTTATGCTTAGTAGAAAGATACGTGATCTCTGGAGTTGTTGCACCGAAACGGGGAGGTGGGTCGGCGGAACTGAGCGCCCTGCACCCTCTTGAAATGACCCCCAATTCCTATTCGCCAGAAACTTTCCCCTCCCGTTGCCATGGAGAGAGACGGCCGCTGGCACCAGTCGCCATGGCAACACGCGCGTACAGCGGACCGCAGGATTGCGGAGCTCTGAAAGTCTTGCAGTTCGCATCGCCCGGCTGTCTAGGGGTCTTCTATCTCCAAAGCTGGGACTCGAGGCCAGTATAACTTCTCGCGTCAGAAACCGCGGCCAAGACCCTTCCAGCCCCAGCCTGACCGTCGCTTTCTGTTTCGGGGTTATCTATTTCGCTGTCATTTGTGTGGCATGTGGCAGTTTACCCAGTGTTTTCACAAACACGATCTTTCTATCCCCAGGCAGCCCGTGAAGCACTTGCAATCATCACACCTCCTTTACGGAGAGGAAAATTGAGGCGCAGAGACGCCCAAGGTCACACCAAGCAGTGAATGCGGAGCGGGAACCCGGGCTCTTTCCCGGCCTTGCACCCTCCGAGATTCGGGACAGCCCAGCTCCCTGCCTCGAACCCCCTCCCCTGACTCAGGCCAGTCCCTGAGTGTAGAGGGGGCGGCCGCGAGGCGCCAGACTTGCCAGCTGCCGCGGGATGCCACGTGAGGGGCGGGGACCCTGCGGGGAAGTGATTAAAAGCAGAGCGGAGCCGCAGGGGGCCGCTGCAGGGAGGGTCTTCTAGGGGCCGTAGTGCCCCGCCCCAGTCCGGCCGCGGCGCGGGTTCGAGCTGCTGCTCGGCAGACCTGGGTGTCTGGGGCATGAGCGGGGTGTGGGGGGCCGGCGGGCCTCGGTGTCAGGAGGCGCTCGCGGTTCTCGCCTCGCTGTGCCGGACCCGGCCGCCCCCTCTCGGGCTGGACGTGGAGACTTGTCGGAGCTTCGAGCTGCAGCCTCCCGAGCGGAGTCCCAGCGCGGCAGGCGCAGGTAACGGGAGACCCACGGCCCTCTCCCTTGCATTCCCGTCCTGCGGACTCCCCTCCCCAAAGCACCGGTCCCAGGAGCCCCAAAACCTAGAGAGAACTCTCCAGCTCGAGATTCTGGATTGGGAGCCAGCTTCAGGCCAGTCCTCTGGCCCATCGCTTCCACAGCCAGGAGAGACCCGAAGGGGACCGGGGTGGGGGTATAACTCCTCTGATCCTCCCCCGCAGACAGCCGGGCTCCCAGGATGGGGCATCCTCGAGGCTTTAGTTTCCCTGGCATCTCCAGGCTCGCTCTGCGGGCGATCTGCCAGGAGAGGGGTCCGTGGAGAGAGCGGCAGACGAGGGGCGCCCGGCTGAGGAAGACAGCTTGTCTCCTAGCGAGTGTCGAGCTCCCGGGGTCCGTGCATCTGTCTGTCCGTCCGTTTGTGTGTTTCGTGGTGAACGCGGGCGGACCCCCGGTCTCTTGGGGAGAAACTTGAGTCTGCGGCTGGCACGAGGTCTTTGTGTCCGGGTGTCTCTCGGCCTGCGGGTGGTTTTCCGCGTCTCCGCTGGGGGGCGGGGGACAGGGGGCGGGGTGGGGGAGGGTCTGAGGGTGTCGCGGCGTCCTTCCCCCACCCCCCTCGCCCCTATAACTCGTTCCCTCGGTCCCCTTCGGACTCGGACTCGGGGCGGGTGCGCGACTGAGCGGGCGCCTCTCCCCGACTTTGCCAAGAGGGCGCCTCCTGCCCGAGCCGCGCAGACCCTGCGCCGGACGCAACCCCAGGCGGCCGCCGAGCCGAGGCGGGAGCCCGAGCCGAGTCGAGCTCGCCGGAGCGGGTGAGTCCCGAGCCCGATCCCCGCCCGGCTGGACCCCGGCGCGCAGCTACGGCGTCTGCCGGGAGTCGCGACAGAGGGAATGGCGTGTCGCGCCCTGGCGGCGGGAGCTGCGGGAGGGTCGGCGACGTGGCGGCCGGCGCCGGGTATTTACCTGCTGCACCATTGCCCTGTGGTCACAGTCGTCGGCCGCCGCGAGGCTTCTTTGTCCCGAAGTCTGGAGGGTCCGGGGCGGGAGGGAGTTCGGGGTCGCGTCCCCTCCGTGGGGGAGGGGCTGGGGGAGTGAGAGGCCTGGAGAGAATGCGGAGTGGGGGTGGGGAGATCCTGCAGGGACCAGGGCGCCGGGGTTCCAGGAGGCTCTGCGGGCTCCATCCCTCCTGTCCCTGGACCCCGACGCCAGTAGTGCTGGGCCTACAAGTACTCGGGAGTTGCCTGGCGGCTCCGCACCGCTGGCGCGGGAAGCGGAGGGAAGGGGCTGCCAGAGACGGGAATTTGGTCCCCAAGCTTTGCTCCAGGGACAGGAAGCCTGGGACAGGAGCGGCGGTTCCGGGAGCAGGTACAGGTGGGGTAAACTCCCCAGCAGCCGTAGGTTCCCAGGGTCCTGTTTTCTTTCACTTGAGGTTAAAGGTCATATACAGAAGTAGATTCCGGTGAGGAACAGCTCAGGCGAGGGGCAGTGGCCCAAGGGGAGGCTTGTGTGTGTGAGGGGGCTGTATCCAGCCTTGGGGTGAGCGGAGCCCACCTGAGCCCTGTGAGAGTCCTAGGAGGTGCTGCTCTCCCTAGTTGTGGCAATGTTTAGTCAATGGTTTGATCACTGCAGCAGAAGGGACTGAGATTAGACATAAAGAAGAACTTTTAGAGGGTGGTACAGAGATGGAGGTTGGGGAAGTTGATTCCTCACCTTGGAGAGTCTCAGAACAGATTAGGCCTGGCAAGTTATTATAGGTCTCTGGTTCTCTGGTGGCATCCCCTCCTACACCACCCATTTCTCCATACCCACCAGACATAGAATTTTCCCTGTGAGGGAGTCTCTTCCTGCCTCTCCCTACTCCCCAGCTCCCTTCCATCTTTTCCACCATTGATCCATCTCCAGTGGGGCCTTAATGTTTGACCCTCAGAGCCTAGAGGGTGAGAACATACCTGTCTACTTCCACCGGGGATGGAAGCTGCCCCTCCTGTCTGTCTAGGGCAGAAATGCTGGGGGTTTGGATGATGCTGGAGGTGGTGTAGGGCTGTATGTGCACAGCACATCTTGGTAGGGGAGGCACTGGTGTTCTGACTCCAGAGGGACGCCGGTAATCTGGAATGACAGGTGCCTGCCTGGCCAGGTTGTGGGTGAGAAAAGCCTGAGGGGTAAGAGTCAGCAGACCCAGATGAATGACTATGCCTTCCCTGCAGGCTGCCTCAGAAGATGAGTTTGAATTGTCAGCTCAGGAAAACTTTAACTTTGGCTGCTGAGTCACAAGTCCAAGAAGCCCAGGGCCAAGCTGGGAGTCTGAAAGGGATGGGGGTGGGGCCAGGAGCAGACCCTTTGATCATAGTAAGAGAAAGAAAGTGGTTGAGAGTGGTCTTGGGATCCTGAGAATTTAGGTGACCACAGGGTCTGGGGAGATGCCACGGAGTCCAGGGCCCGGCCCCAGCTGTTCTGCCTCCCAGCCTGCTCTGTGCATCCCAGAGCCACTACCTGGGTCCAGATTCTCCAGCCAGCAGAATGCTAGAGCTTTTCATTTGTTGCAGTTTTTTTGAAATAGTCTCTTTCCATTTTATGTTTTCCCTTGACTTCCTCCTGTTCCAAGTCTCTAGCTTATAGATTTCTAGTAACACCCTGAGATTCCACAATTGAGATTCAGGCTCCACTGCCATTTGCTGACACTCTTCTGCAGGCCGGGGTCTGTGCTAGGAATTGCACAGCAAGTCTCAGTTAATCAGAGCCTGACTTGGAAACACTTGTACACAAACTGTCCCAACCAAAAGCAAATTTCGCCTTTTTCTTTGAAAACTCTGAAGCCACCGGCCTGCTATTCTCCTTAAAACACCCCAAGTAAATACTAGTGAGCAGTTCTCCACCATTCCTGTGTCATTTGCCTTGTGGGGATGAATGAACTTTTTCCATAGGCCAAGTTGCAGATGTTTAGGTATGGTCAGCGTGGGTTCTGGACTTAAGGAAGCAAGCAGAGGTCCAGAAGTGCTCCAGAAAATGCAGAAACCTGGCAGGAGACCTCAAGCTTCCCTGCTTTTTCTAGGCTGGCAGCCAGGGTTGGTTATCTTCAGCTTACCTGTGGCCATGAGATTTATGTGATGTTTGCTCACTTTGCTAATGACTCTCGAGATGTTCTGTGATTCAGCCACCTGGCTTTGAAGTGGCCTTTTGCAACATAAAGAATTTTTTTTCCTGCTTGTAATGGCAAATGTAATGCCCAAAATTTCATTACCCTCGCTCCTTCTCACTGGAAGGATGGAATTCTGCAGATTTGGCCCTTTTTGAGGAAAGGTACAATGTACAATCCTTTAGAACCCAAGGAGATGATATTATGACTAGCGTGTTTTGAGCTTTAGAGTTCTAGAAGCAGGGTCCAGTATCTAGGAGTCGTGGAGCCCTTAGATTTACAGTTCTAGAAGTTCTCTTCTCCCTCTGATTATGATGAGAATGTCAAGTGGAGACAGTGGTTTCAGTATGTGCCATCCCTCTAAGCTCTGTACAAAAGAGATGTTCTCTTTTAACTGTCTGAACTTTATCTTCCCTGTCCACAGAGTTAGGGGTATAACACATGACTGCAAATAGTGTGGACTGGCATTGAGGTATCTGGATCAAGTCAGGTTTCTTTACGGTCTGTATAGGGTTGTTTGGAATGGGGAAAGCATGCTAAGAGCAAGTCCCGACTCAACTAGGTGGCACCCTTTCTAGTCTTGCTTAGGAAAAGAAACCTGTAAGGACTCAGTCACAGTTAGATACTGAAATCAGAGGAGCCTCTGAAAGTAGAAATGAACAGGGGCACCCAGATCTGGACCCTCCAAGTGTAATGACACAACCTCATCCCTCCCTTCTTTCCTCTAGGAGCACTGAACTCTTTCTTGCTCCCTGAGGACCCACGCAGACCCCTCCTCTCACTAGTTGCAGGTACAAACAGGGAGAGGAGCAGAGAGGGAAAAGAATTTCTGGCTGGCGGTCCCCAACCTCCATCACTCCAGCCTTGATCGCACATTCAGAAGGGCCGCATTCCCTGACTAGGCAGAAAGGTACAGTTACCATCCACCAAAATAATAATATTAATAATTGCTAAATTAGTGCCAATGCTCTGTTAGCTATAACACTCCACATTAGTCTCCGATTTTGCTCTGAATCCCCTAATGATGGTGGAAGCGGGCGCCCAGTCATAAAGCTTGGTGTGGCCATAATTAGCTTGGCATTGTCTCTCCTCATCACAGCTTTTTCAGGAGCATTAATTCCTTCTCTGTTTGGACTCTGCTAATTATCCCCATTGGTAGCGCAGGCTGGATCTCTGAAAGAAGGAAAGGAAGCAAAAGCCCTCTGCTCCCCTCCCCCAGCCCTGAATTTTAATTACACCGGGTTCTCCTAATAAACTTACAAGCCCTGGCAGAGCTTATTATTAATGGGCCACGTCTGAGCCTCAGTACAGAATAGCTCTGTTCTCCCAACACACACACACACACACACACACACACACACACACACACACACACACACACACTCTCTCTCTCTCTCTCTCTCTCTCTCTCTTTCTCTCTATCGCTCAGATATTCCTCAGGTACATCTCTGGTGGATGGGACTTTTCCAGAGGCCACTGGTTACTTGCCTGGTGGCTGGTGGGCAACCTGCAGTGTCAGCTTTCCAGGGAAGAAGTAAGAGGGGGCAGGGTGGTAAGCAGGTTGGTCATAATCCACGTCTTCTGGGGCTCCACCCAGGTTCACAGGGTCCCCTCCACTCCTGAGTACAGCTAAGAAATTCCTCCCCCTTCCTCCAGCTTCTCTGTCCAGCATGGGACTCTACAGCTAAATCTCTAGTCCTCCCCACATGTCTGGTTCAAGAGCCCAGAAAGTCCCAGATTCAAATCTCAGCTCTTCGCTTTAATGCACTGTGCCCTTGAACAAGTTACTTGGTTCACATCTCTACACTTAGTTTATTTATCATTAAGGGTAAATACCAATTTCTTAGGGAGGCTAGAAAGGTTAAATTAGATCGTGTAAAGGGCATAGTGCTTACCATGTAGAAATAAATAGCAAATAATGTTGTTAGTAGTATGATGAGGAGTTCTGCCCAGGATCTCTTCTCTTGCCAGACTAAACGCTGCTATTCCAAGCTCTTGGACCTCTGCGTCTCCTGCTCCCTGGCCTCTGGGCTGTGCTTTGTCTCTGTTGTCTCTGTCTGCGTCTGCACGAGAGCTCCTTGGACAAGGCAGCTCCTGCTTTCCACAGCCTGAGCACTGACCGTTTCTGAGGGTCCACCAGCAATTCCAGGCCCTGAAGCCAGCCTTCTTTTGCTTTGGGGTGAGCAGGGAAAATGGTTCTTTCTTTTTGCTTCCTCTCCCTAGTTTATCTCTTCAGTTACAATCTGTTAGCAAGAATGCCTGTTACTGTTACAAAATGGATTTTTCTGACATGAGAGCCCATTAGAAAAATGGGAACAATAGCAAGCGATAAGAATTGCTGATGAATTCTAACACTATGGGTGGAGGAGAAGGGAGGGGACACCAGGGCTGTCTTTGGAGAAAGAAGTGTCAGTGGGGGAAGATAAGAAAGGCCTGAGCTGCTAATTAATAACCTAGCATTTTCTCAAAGAGGAGGGTGACCATGGGCCATCACCTCAACCAGACAGTCTCATTTAAGGTGACAAGCAGATCCTACCCTGATGGCCTCGAAGGGGATCTTAACTTCCCAGGAGAGAAGAGGGGCCTGAGGTGTCCTCAGATGCTTTGCCCTCTCATCTGGTGTCTCCCTTCCCTGCCTCAAAGACTGAGCTTTGTGTCTGTTCTGTACACAGTCAACTATTATCCTCCACCAAAAAACAAAACATGAATAACAACAGCTTACATTTTGGGGACATTCACCATGTACCAGGGCCTGTGCTCAAAGTCTTAGATTATTTAATATTTACAATGATTCTGCAAGGTAGGAATAATTTGAATCCTGACTAAATAAAAGAGAAAACTAAGATTTGGACAGGTTAAATAACTTGCTCAAGGTCACGCAGTGAGGATGGTGCATGCTCTGCCGTCAGTCATTCTGGCACTGCTGCCCACCTGAGATGTTCATCCTGTGTCTGAGCACCTATGTGTCCAGTTTCACAGCCAGGGCTGGAAGCCATGTGCCTCTGTACAAGGCTATGTCACTGGGGTGTGAACCCAAAGCTTAGTTCTATAGCTCTTTTCTCTCCCAGGGGCTGCTGGATAGTTGGCTGCTATGGTTTACCAAATCAGGTGCCCATGAAATACTAGAGGTCCCCTGATGGCTGAATGGAAACATTTCACAATGAATATTGAGCGATATGCTTCTTTTCCCCAAATTTCAAGAAATTTTTCAAGAACATAGGATGTTCTCAATTATAGGTTTTTCTTCCATGATCTTCTTACTCCTTTGGAATTCATTCCTGCTCACCAGCTGGCTGGTGATGGTAACAACGAAACAACTGGGGAGGCAGCAAGCAAATGAGTATTAACAGGAAAGCCTGGAGATGTGTCATCTGAACCGCAGTCTGTGTTACGTCTTAAGATACAGACAGACCTGGCTATGTCTGAAACCCTTATGTCATTTCTGCTAGTAAAACTGTTCTTGGTTTGTAAAGACAAGGTTCAAGCTGTCTCTCTTGATCAATATTCATGGTTTGCAGGTGCTCTGTCGTTACAATTCAAAACTAAGGACTGTTTCAAATTAGGCTGGGCATAAGTAATTCTAATAAAAATGGGTAATATTTATTATATTTCCTTTTTTTTTCTTTTGAGATGGAGTTTCCCTCTTGTTGCCAAGGCTGGAGTGCAATGGCGCGATCTCAGCTCATCACAACCTCCGCCTCCCGGGTTCAAGCATTTTTCTCGCCTCAGCCCCCTGAGTAGCTTGGGGTTATAGGCATGGGCCACCATGCCCGGCTAATTTTGTATTTTTAGTAGAGACGGGGTTTCTCCATGTTGGTCAGGCTGGTCTCAAACTCCCGACCTCAGGTGATCCACCTGCCTCGGCCTCCCAAAGTGCTGGGATTACAGCAGTGAGCCACCGCGCCTGGACTATTTTATTTCTTTTTACATCCTAGGCACTATCCTTAACACTTTTGATCCCATTTAAACTTCACAATGACCCTGTAAGGTAGATATGATTACTACCCCCGATTTATAGATGAGGAAACTGAGGCTGAGAAATGTTACATACTTTACCAAAGTCACACAGTTTAAAACTAGTGGAGGTAGACTTGTGAGTGAGCCCCGTCTGACTTCAAGGCAATGCTTTCTTCGCTCTAAGCTGAAGAGGAAGTAAAGAAGACAGGAAAGAAAAATCCAAATGCCTAGAAAGTACTTTCTTTTTCAGTGCTGGGCTGAGCCCTCTCTCCCTTACTGGAGGCTTACCTCTCACTTTTCCTGAAATGAATGCATGGTATACATGGAAGAGGACTGGATCAGGACTCAGAAACTGGCAGAACTGCCCATCTAAGTTCTAGCTGCCTCAAGGTGTCAAAGTTCAAAGAAGATGTGAGTGGGAAAGGGTTTTGAAGGCTATTTGTGCATGTGTGATTTCCTAGGGTACATGTCCCAGTGGGTTGGCCCTAGAAAGCCCAGAGTCAGAGGGCATACAGCTTAGGTTATCTGGGCCTTTGTGCAGCCCTTAAGCTGTCACGGAAGCCTACAGCCCTTTCTAACCTCCATGTACCTTTAACGAGGAGATGAGGGCTGTCTGAATTCAAGGCCACATACAGCGATTTTAAAGGAGCTAAATCTTCTACAATCACCTCCTCCTCCTGCCTGCTTCTGGTCTTAACAGCCTTGCTCACCAACCTTGCATCTCCTATGAAGATGAACCCACTCAGTGTTTGAGATCTAATTCTCCTTGCACTGCCTGCCGGTGAGAGAGATGCCAAAAGTCCAGGCTCCTCAAGTCCTGGAAGAAGATTCTTCAGGCATAGGAAGGGCCTCCTGGTCTTATATAACCAGTAGTGAGCACTGGGTGCCGATTCCAATAACCCATGCCCTCTGGCTTCCCTAATCACAGCTCTGAGGGAACAGCAGCTGGGGGTCACGTGAGAAGCAATCTAAATAGCAATCACACCAAGGAAAACCTCATTGTCATGCCCCACCTCCTTCTCCCACCTCTCTGTTCATTTACGAATTCAATTTTTTGTCAGGCTGAGCATTTAAATGCACTCTATGCTCTCTAGATTCCCCCAGCCCCCTTCTCATTAAAATTCTGATTATTACCAGAAGAAGTAAGATGTATGATCAAAGGAAACCGAAGCCCTAGAAACACCTTTTGTTTTGAGGTGACTCATATTGCAGAGAATGCATCCAGAACAGCTGTAACAGAGAACAGACGTGAAGGGCTAGAGATGGCCAGATACATAGATAAGGACACAAAAAGCTGTGGTGACTTTCCCAGTGAGCCCACTAGGATAAAAGCCTGAAGAAAAGTCTCCAAATTACTTAGATCATGAGCTCATAACAAGTAAAACAAACAACTTAGTACCTCTGATATTTTTTTTGTTCCCAGGTTGCATACATGTTCCACAGAGGTGATACTACAGAACCAGATTGCGTGGTAGCCCAGTGTCACCACTCACTAGTTGTATGACCTGGGCAATCTAGTTAACCTTCTGTGCCTCAGTTTCCACATCTGTAAAATGAGGATAATAATCAAACCTTTTTCACTGGAGAGGATTAAATGAGTCAATAGATATAAAGCTCTTTGAACCTTAGACATAGTAATGTTGAATACATTGCCTAAATCTAATAATAACATGCCACTGTTCCTATCAACTTGTATATTAAAATTTTGATTTCTTTTAAAGATTAAAAATATTAAAATGGCTTGATTTTTTTTTCCTCTAGTGTCCCCCGGCCCCGAGGTTCACCCCATTGGAGACACCACCACACTGGAGATCTTTAGTGTAGAAGTTGACTTAGAATCAGCTTTCCTGGTGTCTGGCTGTTCTAAGTGAAGGACTAGCTCCAGCTCCTTTGGCTAGGGAAAGGCTGTAATGTCTGTGCAGGGAGCCAGGCGTTGGAAAGGCTTGGGAAGGGGGTGGTGGTAGGTGGCTCAGGATTTGAGAATTCTCTGCTATTATTCCCTATTCACGGAGGTGATAGCTGATCCAGGCAAGTAACTTGCAGCAAAAGAGTGAAAAGGCAGTGCTGGCCTCCCAGAGAGAGTGGCTGATATCCTCACCTCCTTCTTGGCCCCTCTGATGTGGGATCTCTTTCCCTGGAGCCTATGTGCTGTGGGAGTACCTGGATCCCCTTAGGAGGGACCTGGGCATCTTTGTACCCCAAGTCTAGCTCAGAACTTGGCACATGGCAAGTACTCAGTAAATGTTGCTTGAACTTAATTGAAATGAGAGCTAATTACAGCCTTTTCATGTACCATTCTTTCATTCACTCATTCGTTCCATGTGTCAGTTTCTATGCAAGGCCCTGAGTCTGACAAAGAGGAAAAACACAGGGTCATAGTAGCCTATAGTTTAACCAGAGACAGGTCAGGGCAAAAGAAAGAGTGCCAGGCTGGGTGGTGGACATCTGGACCCTAGTCCAGGCTCTGGGTCTGCGCAGCCTGTGACTCCAAGCAAGTCCCTTCTGTGGATCACTGCTCCTATCTTTAAAGGCACAGCCTGGCCTCAGTAGTTGTGGGGTCATTTCTCACCTTAAATAGTAAGATTTTTAAGGCATTGGGACAGGCTAATACAGGGGCTGCAAACTTACAAGCTTTCAGGGGCCAGGCAGGGAACAGGGAGTGGAGGGTTGAGCTGGTGAGGATATATCCCTACAAAGAAAGTCACCAGTTCCCACCATGTGGGTGCCCATGTTCAATTACCAAGTCTTTGGTCTTTTCCAGTGAAGTCAGAAATCTGGAATGATGATGAAGATGATGGAATTTCTTAACATTTCAGTCATTAAGCAAGCCAAACCAAACTCTTCTGCTAGCTTGTCTACAGTAACCTTTTTGCAAACCCTGCAAGGCATATCCTTGGTTCAGAGTCTTCTGACTTCTCTACCCAGAGCAAGAAGAGACCTTGGGCTCAAAGGTTCATTCCCAGATTTGGAGAGGGAAGTGGGATGGGAGGTCTGCTTCATAACTTCTCACAAAGAGAGGCATCCCTTGTAGCTTTCTTGGGATAATGGGCATCCCTGGGGCCAGGGGTGGGCTGGGGATGGGGCAGTGAGTGCCCACCTCCAAACCAATCACAACATTTAAAATACCAGTTTTATAGAAATGCTCTTGAATACCCACAGGAATGGAAAAGGACAGCTGTAGGGATCATTGTACAGGAATACCTTGGAGATATTGTAGGTTCCGTTACAGACCTCTGCAGTAAAGCACATAGCAAAATAAAGCAAGTCATACAAATTTTTTGGTTTCCCAGTGCATATAAAAGTTATATATATATATACACACACAGAGAAGTTATATATAACTTATTTACATATAACTTATATTTACATACGTTATATATAACTTATACATATATACATGTATATATACATATGTATATATATGCATATATAACTTTTATACTATACTACTTTTATACTATATATACATATAGTATATATAACTTTTATACGTATAAGTATATATAATTTTATATATACATATGTATGCATATGTATATATAACTTTGTATAATTCTATTGTGCACTTAATAGACTACAGTATATTTTATAAAAATATTTACAGTCCATTTTTATAAAATATACTGTAGTCTATTAAGTGTATACAGTACATACGTATATGTATATGTACATATATGTGAATACATACAGTATAAAATATACGGTAATATATTGTAAATATAATGGCATCAAGAATGGTGAATCCTATTCAGATGGTTTTCAATTTACTTTGCCCAGATCTATCAGAGGAATCACTATCTGTGGCAGCTAAGGCCTTACAAAATGTATATATTGTAACATATATACCTATACATATGTATACATATACAGTGTAAAATATACTGTAGTCTATTAAGTATGCAATAGAATTACACCCAAAAACAATGTATATATTTTAATTTTAAATACTTGATTCCTAAAAAAAAAATGCTAACAATCATCAGAGCCTTCAGTGAGTCATAATCTCTTTTTGCTGGTGGAGGGTCTTGCCTTGATGTCGATGGCTGCTGACTGAGCAGTTTGGTGGTTGCTGGTGGCTGGAGTGGCTGTGGCAATTTCTTAAAATAAGACAACAGTGAATTTGCTGCATCAATGGAGCTTTTCTTTCACGAAAGATGTCTCTGTAGCAAAACTGCTGCCTGATAGCATTTTGCCCACAGTAGAACTTCTTTGAAAATTGGAGTCAATCCTCTCAACCCCTGACACTGCTTTATCAACTCAGGTTATTTAACATTCTAAGTTCTTTGTGGTCATTTCCACGATGTTCACAGCACCTTCCCCAGGAGACTTTATCTCAAGAAACTACTTTATTTACTCATCCATAAGAAGCAACTCCTCATCCATTCTTCAGGCTCCATTTCTAGTTCTGGTTCTCTTGCTATTTCCACCACATCTGCATTACTTCCTTCACTGAGGTCTTGAAACCCTCAAAGCCATTCATGATGTTTGGAATCAACTTCTTTTAAATTTCTGTTAATGTTGATATTTTAACCTTTTCCCCTGAATCATTAATGTTCTTAATGGCATCAAGAATGGTGAATCCTATTCAGACAGTTATCAATTTACTTTGCCCAGATCCATCAGAGGAATCACTATCTGTGACAGCTAAAGCCTTACAAAATTCTTAAATAATCAGATCTGAAAGCTGAAATTACTCATGGGCTGCAGAATGGATGCTGTGTTACCCGACATGAAAACAACGTTAATCTCCTTGTTCATCTCCATCAGAGCCCTTCGGTAACTAGGTGCATTGTCAATGAGCAGTAATATTTTGAAAGGAATAATTTCCTCTGAGTAGTAGGTTTCAACAGTGGGCTTAAAATATTCAGTAAACCATTCTTAAAGAGATGTGCTGTCATCCAGGTTTTGTTGTTCCATTTTTAGAGCATAGACAGAGTAGATCGAACATACTTCTTAATGGCCCTAAGATTTTTGAATGGTAAATAACCGCTGGGTTCACCTTAACATCATCAGCTGTATTAGCCCCTAAGAAGAAACTGAGCCTGTCCTTTGAAACTTTGAAGCCAGACATTGACTTCCCCTTTCTAGCTTTGAAAGTCCTAGATGGCATCTTTTTCCAATATAAAGCTATTTCTTCTGCACTGAAAATCTATTATTCGGTGTGATCACCTTCATCAATTATCTTAGCTAGATCTTCTGAATCACTTCCTGCAGTTTCTACATCAGCACTTGCTGCTTGAGCTTTGAACTTTTACATTATGAAGAGGACATCTTTCCTTAAACTTCAAGAACCAACCTCTGCTAGCTTCAAACTTTCCTCCTGCAGCTTCCTCACCTCTTTCAGTCTTCATAGAATGAAAGAAAGGTTCTGTTTTGCTCTGGATTAGGCTTTGGCTTAAGGGAATGTTGGGGCTGGTTTGATTCTCTGTCCAGATGACTAAAGCTTTCTCCATATCAGCAAGAAGACTTTCTTATCATTTGTGTGTTTGCTGGAGTAGCACTTCTAATTTCCTTTAAGGACTTTTTCTTTGCACTCACAACTTGGCTGTTAGGCACAAAATGCCTCACTTTTGGCCTGTCTTGGCTTTTGACATGCCATCCTCACTAAGCCTAATCATTTCTAGCTTTTAATTTAAAATGAGAGTCATGTGACACTTCCTTTCACCTGAATGCTTAGAAGTCAAAGCAAGGTTATTAATTCGCCTAATCTCAATAATCTTGTGCCTCAGCAAATAGGCCCAAGGAGAAGAATATCCAGCCAGGGGATCAGTCAGAACACACCCAACATTTATCAATTAAGTTGGCCATCTTGCATGGGTACAGCTCATGGCACCTCAAAACAATGATGATAGTAATATTTGAGATCACAGATCATAGATCACTGTAACAACTATAATAGTAATTTAAAAGTTTGAAATAATGGGAGAATTGCCAAAATGTGACACACAGACACAAAATGTGTACACGCTATTGGGAAACCGGCAGCAACAGACTTGTTCAAGGCAGGGTTGCCACAAACCTTCCATTTGTAAAAAACACAATTGTGTGTTTTTTCACACATAATTGTGTGAAACACAACAAAGTGAAGCACAGTAAAATGAAATGTACCTATATTTAGCTTTGAAGTTCACTGTGTAGATCAGATTCCAACTTGATAAAAGTATTTATAGAACCCACTATGCACAGAGTTCTGGGAGTACAGAAGAAGCTAATCCTTGCCCTTAAAGAGATTATGCTCAATCTCATTCACTTGAAGTCAGCTCAATGTTTATTGAGTTCCTGTCTTGGGCTCAATAGGGATGGGATGAAGAAGAAAAGAGGATGAATTAGCCAGCCTCTGTCCCCCAGCATATCACAGCCTGTTAAGCAACAGGGCTGTAGACAAAAATGACTCTAAGCCTGGCCACAGTAGCAGCTCTAATAGAAATTCAAACAGCATCTGAGCATGAACACTTCACGAATTTGCACATTTGCTTAGGCTGCTATTTAAATTACTTTCCTTTCCCTGTGCACATGCCAATAGGCAGCAGAGACGACAGCCCAGGTGCTCCCCAAGCTGGCTGGGGGATAGTGGTGGGGGCAGGAGAGGGGATGATGCTGGAGAATCAGATTGAAGTGAACACAAGCCTGCAGATATTCCACAAAGTGGACAATTAAGAGTCAACCCTGAGACCACCTCTCCCTCTGACCTGGCAGCTTTCTCATGACCATTCTTTTCTCTTCTTCCGTCTTTGTCCCTTCTGTGTGCTCCCTCCTCCAACACGCTCACCCGCTTCTCCCCGCCTCTGTCTGTGTGTCCCTCCCTGCCTGGCTCATGCCGAGGGCAGGCACCTCTGTCAGCCTTCTCGCAGTTGTAGTTATTGTGTGTGGCGTGGCCCTGGTGGCAGTTTTTCTCTTTCTCTTTTGGAAGCTGTGCTGGATGCCCTGGAGGAACAAGGAAGCCTCCAGTCCCCCTTCTGCTAATCCCCCCTTGGAAGCCCTCCAGAGCCCCAGCTTCAGAGGCAGCATGGCGGGCAAACTGAAGGACCCCAGCACCCTGGGCTTCCTGGAGGCGGCCGTGAAGATCAGCCACACATCCCCAGATATCCCAGCTGAGGTGCAGATGTCAGTCAAGGAGCACATCATGCGTCACACGCGGCTGCAGCGACAAACTACAGAGCCAGCATCATCCACCAGGTGAGGAGTGGACTGCTCCCTTCCCTGACCCCCATATCTCCACACTCTCTTATTTAATACATCTATGAGATTCCAGCCTGTGAGGATCAGAGATCAGAAATAATAACACATATATATCCTTTGATTGAGAAATGCATTATATGATGTGATCCATGATGGGTGATCAATGAAGAGGTGGGCACCAGGAAAGACTTCACAAAAGGCAAACCTTTGAGGTGGGTTGCTGTACGTGTGGTGTGCACTTGGGGTGTGTGTGGGTGTGAGGGAAACGGAATAGTGGAATGGGGGAGTGTTGGGTGTTTGGACGGAAAGACCTCAGGCAGAAGGGAGAGACTATGCAAAGACCTAGAGACACAGGAGTTGACGGTGTGTTTAGGGGTATGTCAGCAAAGCCTGACAGCTATGGTCTGCAGTGCATGGCAGATAAGGTAATAGTCTTAATAGTTTGAGACAGGATTCCTTTAAAGCCTTTCAGAGTTCCCTGCATGACAACAATTGTAAATATATACAACATCCTTTAACTGAAAATAGCAACAAGAAAAACATAGTGAAAACCTACTCTAAATTCAGAAACACTTTTAAAAGATGTAGTGCAAGCATGCGTGAGGCATTGTATGTACTCAAAACGCAGGGCTCTGATGGATTCCTAGGTCCCTGCAGTGGCTCTCCAGGCTCTCAGGGGACCAACTAAAGAGAAGGAGGTCTGGTCTCCAGACTGGAGGCCAGGAAAGAACATGCCGAGGGTCACACTGAACATTTGTCATATGGCCTTGGGCAAGTTGCTCACCTTCCCTAAGCCTCGCTTTTTCCAACTGTAAAATAGGGCTGATGACTTTTATATAGCAGTTGTGAGGAACCAATGGAAGAATTAATGTGATCGATAAGGAGAGCTAACACATATATTGCTTATGATTATGGTTGACCCTCTTCTAAGTGCTTCGTATGTAATCAATTCATTTCACTCTCACAGCTATCCTATGCAGTTGTTACTTTTATTATTCTCGTTTTTAGGGCACAGAGAGGTTAAATAACTTTCCCAAGATGTCAGCTAGAAAATGATAGAGCCAAAATTAAGCTGTGCAGTCTAACTCCAAAGCCCATGCTTTTAACCACTCCACTGCCTGCCGTTTAGCAAATGCTCACAAATGGTGGCGGTGGTGGTGGTGATGGTGACGAGGAGGGTGCCATATTGAGGATGAGAAGGGATGGTCCTTCTCTTAAGGGATCTCATGATTTAATAAGGGAACCGGAGTTGTGTCTACTAGGAAATAAACCTAAAAAGCAGATAACAGAAAAGCAGGAGAACGTGATTATGATAGCAATGGCTATGTTTATTGAGCTTACTATATACCAGGCACCATTCCAACTACTTTACATATATTAAGACATGTAAGGCGCCCAACAACCTTGCACACAAACTGTGTGCAGAAGAAAAGTGGGGTCAATAAGAGGAAGAAAAGGGGGCTTAACAAGGGATTGGATGAGCCGGGGTCTCCAGGCTTGTGTCTGTCTACATCCCCCTTTCCCTGAGCCCTGACCTCTTCCCTCTGCCAACTCCACCAGGCACACATCCTTCAAGCGCCACCTGCCAAGGCAGATGCATGTCTCCAGTGTAGACTACGGCAATGAGCTTCCGCCAGCGGCAGAACAGCCCACCAGCATCGGCCGCATCAAGCCCGAGCTCTACAAGCAGAAGTCGGTGGATGGGGACGATGCCAAGTCTGAGGCCACCAAGAGCTGTGGGAAGATCAACTTCAGCCTTCGCTATGATTATGAGACCGAGACCCTGATTGTGCGTATCCTGAAGGCTTTTGACCTCCCTGCCAAGGACTTCTGTGGGAGCTCTGACCCTTATGTCAAGATCTACCTCCTGCCTGACCGCAAATGCAAGCTGCAGACCCGGGTGCACCGCAAGACCCTGAACCCCACCTTCGATGAGAACTTCCACTTCCCTGTGCCCTACGAGGAGCTGGCTGACCGCAAGCTGCATCTCAGTGTCTTCGACTTCGACCGCTTCTCCCGCCATGACATGATTGGTGAGGTCATCCTGGACAACCTCTTTGAGGCCTCTGACCTGTCTCGGGAAACCTCCATCTGGAAGGACATCCAATACGCCACAAGTGTGAGTACAGTCCTGTTCCTTGGCTTCTTGAGAATGTACGATTCTGGGTTGGGTGGGACATGTCCCAAACTTCTCAGTTCCTAGGGACAAAATGGGCCTTTGCCCTTTGGGATATGAAAAGGGACTCTGGAAACTGCCCAGTGGCCCAGGCCACCCTTGCGCTCTGCCCCAGGTTGGGATGGCAGACAGCTGAGTCCCCATGTAGGTAGAAAGTGAAGGGAATTTTTATCTATGGCTTCTGGTTGCATGTTCTGGGTGGTTCTTTCTACTGAGAGCACTGATGTGCATTAGAAGCTTGGCATAGGCAATCAAAACAGGCCATAACAATCAGGCTGAACCAGGCTCTGCTGCAGCAGCAAACAGTCTGAGGATTTTGTGGCTTTAGACAACTAGAGTTTATGCCTTGTTCGTGTTTCATGTGCTTTGCAGCTGGGCTGGGGACTCTACTCCACCTTGTTACCTGGGGACCCAAGCCAACAGAGGCTACGTTTAGACATGTGCCCCCACAGCTAAACATCAGGAGGAAGAGGAAATGGCAGACATGCACTATTTATTAAAGCTTCCATGTAGACGTGACACATGTCACTTCCACTCCCGTTAGAACAAGACACATGGTAACTCCTAATATGAAGGGAGAAGGGGCAAAGTAATCCTACCAAGTGCCCAGAGGGGAGCTGGACATACCTAATGAACAGCACGAATGACGAGGGACACACAGCAGAGTCCCTTCGCTTGAGCACTGTTTTCCCAGGGAAGTCTGGGAGATGGGAAAGGCCAGCTGAAAGGGAGACCTGGCTAACTCCTACACAGGAGGTGGGTGCTGAGCTGTTTGCAGTCAGCTGGAATTAACCATGGAAGGTTTCAAGGAGCTGGGGCTCAGGGTGGCTTTTAAGAGAAGGGAGTGCAGGTTTGGCACAGAGAACTGGAGAGGGCACATCCAGAGCCCTTCGGTCTGACAGAGCCCTTCGCTTCAGTTCCCTGGGTTGAGGAAGCTGTGTAGCTGCATCCTGCAGGTACAGTTAGTGTCCTGTCTCTAAGCCCACCCAGGCAGCTGAGAGCTCAATGGGGGCGTTTCCTCCAAGCTCCAGCGGCCTTGCATCTGCTCTCTTGAGTGCTAACAGGTGGAGCAGCAACCTGGATATTTCCTGCACTGTATCTCTGAGGAGGGGCTACCACACTCTGTCAGCAGACTCCCCTATGGATAGTCAGTACTCAATATCTCTGCGTTGAGCCTATGAGGAGAGGGACTCTGGTGTGCAAAGGGTATAAATCTTGATGTATTCAAAGAGAGAAAGTTTTGTGGGCTCTGCTTGTGCCCCAGGAAGGATCTGGGGACACCCCATTCTCATAGCTGTTGCTGACTTGACCAGTCCAGCCCAATGGCCCAGTGCCTCCCCCACCTTCGCTTTCCTGAAATGTCATCCTTAAGAAGAACCCAAGTAGCTGGCTGGCCAGCAGACAGACGGGGCGGGCAGACGGGGCGGATCGGAACAGCAGCTGTGCACCAGCCCCAAGCTGGGGAGCTCCACTCTATAAATCACTCTGAAGTTTACATCTGGCACAGTGCTTCCCTTGTGATCTCCTTAGGCTGTGGCTTCATTATGGTAACTGCATAGGTAGAGAAAAGCAACTCAGCCCTCCTCACAGTGAGGTTGCCACCCAGGGATGGGGGTGAGGGCCAGGGGCTGCAGGAAGCGGAGCTCAGCACAGCCCTCCTAGGAGCCTCCTTTGCTCCTTGCCAGAGCCCACGGTCCATTGTCTCTGGCTCCAGGCATGAATGGAAGCCTCAGTCCTGGGGTAGGCAATCTGTGCCCAAGCACACTCCTCACTCCCCACGGTCCATTGTCTCTGGCTCCAGGCATGAATGGAAGCCTCAGTCCTGGGGTAGGCAATCTGTGCCCAAGCACACTCCTCACCTGGATGTACCTTTCCATATCCAAGAACCCTGTGACTGTCCTGTCCTCATCCCATCCCCACTTCCCCAGCCTGGCTTCTGAAAAGGGCAGATCAACCAAAGAGCACGGGACAAATCACCATCATCCTCACCATCCTCAACTAGTATCATTATAGTCCTCCTCTGCCTCCTCCTCCCAAGAACACTGTGCCCGGCATAGGGGTGGGGATGGCCCTTGGATAGAAAACAGCCTCTTTGACCCACAGAAACTTGTAATCTAATTACAGAGCCAGGAAATGTCCATGCAGTAGCTGGCCGACCAAAGCAGCAAATGCTATCCGCTGTGTATGGCTGCAGGATCCTTAGAGTCAGGACAGCTGGGGAAGGTCTTCTGGATGAGGAGAATTAAATCAGGTGGCGAACGACAGTCATAAATAACTCGATAGGCCAAAGGAAGTGGGAGCATTCTAGCCAGGTGCAGAGGGAATCCAGGCCCAGGAGTTTCCAAAGCCGCAGAGCGGGTCCCATGCTCAGACAGCCTGTCTTACCATCTGTCTGAGCTGGATGTTCCTTCTCAAGTGAGTCCCCTGGTACCCTCCAGCCCGCAGCCCACCAGCAGGTAGAATTTTCAGGAGCAGATTCATCACCCTGCCAGGCAAGGACTCAAGCAAAAGAGGGGGAAGAGCTACAAGAAGGCTGGTGCTTGTACCTGTTAGTGGTGCTGTCAAATTTTAATTATTTGGGGGCCAGGGAGGCCCAAGTCATCACAGTTTCCAGGAATGACAGAGCACTGAGTGTATATGAATTCCCATAGCCAGCACAATGGGGGACAGAGCTGCCCTTTGGACCTGAGCTCAGGAATTCCCCAGCTTCTGAAAAACACCTGACATTCCTGACTCTTGCCTTTGCCCACAAGGTTCTCCATGTTAGGCAGGCCTGTTCCCATCTCTCTTCCTGGTGCAAACTAATCCACCTTTCAGAGCCCACCTGCCAACATCCTCCATGTGGCCTCCCGGTCTCACAGCAGCTGCCTCTCCAGTGTGTTCTCTGTATCCCCAAGTTCTATCCTGAGTCATATTCTACCTTGTAAAGTCCTCCCAATGGCTCAGGAATGGCTTGTGACCCACATTTGACTTTCTCTTGTATTTTCCCTCAGGGTTAAGTGTAAGAACCCAGTACTTCCTTATTAAATGACCAGTGGCTTACTTCATTCAATTAAGACTATATATGGGTGCCCAAGGAAAAGACTATTAAAGAAGCAGTTGGAATGGAATGGGTTAACCTGGCAAGGCTTCTCGGAGAAGCAGCTCAAGGTGTATTTAGAAAAAAGCTAGAGTCAGGCTTGGTGGGGAGAGACCCAGCCTGTGCACTCATTCAGAGGTGAATGGGATGGTTTGTGTCTGGGGTAACCAGTCAGATCAGGTGGTCTGGACCAAAGCAGAGGGTCCGTGACCCACATGCTGAGCAGAAGGAAAGGCACCGTGAGGAAGGGGACCTGGGGGCCACTCTGTGCTCACCCAAGTGCTGTGAACGCTGGCTGTGTTGCTCCTTGAGTTTGTGCAGGAGAGTCAGATTCGGCCCTGGCAGGTGGCACCAGGCAGGTCCCTTGTTCCTGCCCCCACCCTGGTCCTTAAGTTGAAGTACCAAAGCCAGAAGCATTTGCATTGTTTTCTCACAGCTGCAGAACCCTGAGCTCAAGGCTAGTGAAGGGGAGGTATACATTCGAGGAGTCTAACTCTTTGTTAATTGCAAATCTTAAGCCTCAAGGGACACTCGCCTCCCCCGTCCAGATTGTTCCAGGGAGAAATCTGGGCAGCACAGCAGCTAATATGCCCCACTGGCTGGAGAGCCAGAGCAAACTGGGCCTGCAGGGCCATTGGAGGCCTCTTGCATTGCACGGAATTAAGAAACTCAGGCCTGGGATGGAAATTTTTGGAGTTCACCACATCCATTCCAGCCCTGGGAAACACTGCCCTCTGCTCTCCTCCGGCCTGGCTTGCCCAAGGGCCCCTAATGGTTTCCTGGGCATTCCCAGAGGTTTGCCACTGTCTCTCCAACCAGAGCTTCAATTGGCTAAAATCACCATGCTCTTCCCTCCCAGCTGCCTCTGCAACCAGTCTCATTATTTCTAAATAAAGCTGTAGATTTATCATTATAATAGAGCCGCCATCAGCCAGGTTTGCTAACATCTCTGTAATCTTGTGGTTATTGCTACAGAGGCCTTAGACCCCACTGCACACAACTATTCCTGTCACTATTCCCCCTCCTTCACTGTGGCAGGAGGCGAAGGCTGTAATTGGGGCCATAAATATGTGCTGTGCTTGGTGGTGCTAATGGATTCGGCCATCTTCCTGCCTTACCAGGTCCCTACTAGTTTAGAGTGTGTGTGCGTGTGTGTTGTTCTTGGACTAGGCTAGAATGTGTGTGTGCATGCACATGTATGTGTGTGAGTGTGCATTTGTGTGTGTGTTGTTTTAGGGGTGATGAAGTGTTCCGTATACTTCCAGAGAGCCTGGACTGAGGGTATGCAGGCAGGAAGGGAGGCCTTAAATAGTAGAACAGCCCCTGGCCTGGAAATGGGCAGAGCTGTGCAGAAGGAGTGCAGGCTTTATTGTCAACCCAGCCTGAGTTGCATTCCAGCTTCCTCACTTTCTAGCTTTAAAACCTTGGGACATTAAAAAAAAAAAAAAAATCGATGATAGATTGGACAGGGAAAGTGTGGCACATATACACCATGGAATACTATGCAGTCATCAAAAACGATGAGTTCGTGTCCTTTGTGGGGACATGGATGAACCTGGAAACCATCGTTCTCAGCAAACTGACACAAGAACAGAAAATCCAACACCGCATGTTCTCACTCATAGGCGGGTGTTGAACAATGAGAACACATGGACACAGGGAGGGGAGCATCACACACTGGGGTCTGCCAGGGGGAAATAGAGGAGGGACAGTGTGGGGTGGGGAGTTGGGGAGAGATAACATGGGGAGAAATGCCAGATATAGGTGATGGGAAGGAAGGCAGCAAATCACATTGCCATGTGTGTACCTATGCAACAATCTTGCATGTTCTTCACATGTACCCCAAAACCTAAAATGTAATAAAATAAAAATAAAACCTTGGGACATTATCTAAACTGTGCCTCAGTTTTAGTATCAGCAAAATGGGGATAATAATGGTGTCTAGTTCCTATTGGTATTATATGCAGTAAAGGAAACAGAGTGCACAGCCACCTAGGACAGTGCTGTCATAGAGCAGCTGCTGAGCCCTGTTCCTCTGGTGCCCATCCAGCTGGCTTAGCCCGTGGGTCACTTCTGTGCCACTCCCAGGCCTCACCTTTCCCTTCAGTCCAGGGCACCTGTTCTGACTGGTCGTTGGATATTATTATTCCTTTTTTATTTTTTGTCTTGGCTATGGCATGTGTTTTCTGTGTGACCTTGAAAAAGTGACTTTCCCTGTCTGGGCTGCATTTTCCTCAGTATTAAACCATCTCTAGAGTCCTGTGATTTTCAGCTTCTCCCATAGAGAAGTTCTTAGCTATCACACTTTCACAGGACAGAGCTACCCATTCCCAAGGAGTGTGGTCTCCATAGCAGAGGCCTAAACCCCGCAGTGATAAGTCACTGGGCAGAATTTCCAGACATCCTCACTCTTCCCTTAAGTGTCAATAAGAGTCAGTCCTCTCTTCAAGCCCTTGGGGAATGTCCTCTAGGTGGCTTCTGCCACAGGGGTGGCCCCACCAACAAGCCTTCCTCCTCCCCTTCCCGTGAGCCACATTCCTATGCCAGCACTCAGCTCCTCCCTCCCGTCTCCTTTCTGATCCCCATGTATTGGGATGTGCCAGTCATTATTCATCCAGCTCCTGCTAGGTACCAAGGGCACAACCTATTTTGCTGTGTTTCATCCTTACCACAACCCCATGGTCATCCCCTATAAGAAAATAAAGAAATGAAGGTTTGAGGTTAAGTGTCATACCCAGTGTCACCTAAACAGAAATAATAAAGTCAAGATTTGAACTCACGATCCTTGCACAGCCAGAGGGAAGCATGGTTGCATTGATTCTTGGAAGAGAAACTAAACACTGAAATTGTGCGGCTCATCAGGGGATCCAGAAAAGTGTTTTGTTCTGTTTTTTCTTTTTTTTTCTTTGTGGGCTGGTTAGGTTCTCTCACTCATCTCAAAATCTGGTCATTTCGGGGAGCAGGTTTGGTGCTGACATTAGATTCCTTATTTTCTTTCTGTGAGCACTGGGTTTAACATTATTCTCTTTGGTTTAATAGCTATTCACTGAATGCTGACTATGTGCCGGTCAGTGCATCACTGAGCACTTGCTGAATGCAGAGCCATGGGCTGGGCTGTGGAAAGAAGGCAAGACAAGAGCCCTCCACATCAGGGTGCCCAGGCTGCCAGCAACTGTAGGAGATGCCCTGTGCCCCCAAGTCCCCAAGCCCCTCATATGCAAGGCACACGCCTGGGGACAGACCAGCTCAGGATGCTTACAACACAATTATGCATGCTGCCACACTGCGAGCCATGTGAAAAGAAATCAGAGCCAGATGAGATTGCTCTAGAAAAGAAACGTTTCAGGCCAGGCTATGTTGATGACAGTGAAGGACAGAGCATGATAAAAGAGGAAGTCAGAGGAAGGCGAGTATGTTTCCCTGTTCTCTCTGGACTTAGGGAAGGATCCAGAGAGAACTTCTCTCACGTAAGATTGGGTTTCTTTTCTTTGTGTAATAACTACTTGCAGAGTAATTGCTATGTACCAGGCACCAGGCTGGGAATATGACTTCAACTTCAGTCCTGTCCTCATGACCTCGTAGTCCGATGGGGGAGGCAGGAAACTAGCTCTGTTGTCTTGGGGACTTGCAGGTCCCTCACTGGCCCAGCAGCTGAAGGAAGGCAGGCCTCCTGAAATGAAATTGCCTTTCTTGCCTGAAAAAAATTTCAGTTGCATCCTCTTCTCACGCCCACACACTCAAGTCGAATGAGATCCAAGAGTGGCCACAAAAGGCTTGTTCAAGTAGAGCCAAAGAATTGGCTAATTGATCCACTGGGACTCATTAAGTCACTGGGGGATGAAGCTTCCCAAAGCCTCATTGGCCTGCAGTTTGATGCAACACCTTCAAAGTGTTCACCTTGGATCTCAGGCTTCCAGGTCAGTCTGTCCTGGACGGCAGACAGGCAGGAGTAAGAGGTAAGCATGTTGAATCTTCATCCACTGAACAGGTCTTCAACGAGCCCTTGAAGAACACACCTGGGTCCTAGAACAATGAACTGTATTGAAGGGACAAACATAGTCCTTGCTTTCAAGGAACTCAGAGCTGAACAGAGGTTTCAGAGCAAGTAAAAATCTAATGAAAGGAACACAATTATTTAAATTACATTAAAAGGAAAAAGGGGGAGATAGAGGTGAGTATTGAAGTGGCGAGAGTGACTGAGTGAGTGGGATGACGGATACAGATGGCAAAAGGAGAACTCAGGAACAAGAACCGAGCTTTGGGGAACGCCTACAGCCAGGATGAAGGAGAAAGAGGGGCAGGTAGCAGAGAGCACCAGGCAGGAGAGAGCAAGAGAAAGGGAACTGAAGACGTCAGAGGAGGAATCGCTCGGGAATTATTCATTTAGCAATGACCCGTTTGAGCATCGGCTAGGTACCAACATGGTCCTGGATGCTG